>JBCFXI010001107.1:0-62277 GCA_038496175.1 Ampulex compressa
TTGAGAGCTGATATTGCAAGGCTTGTGTGTAAAAAAGTTCTATTAATTCTACACAGTAGTTTTTGGTTGGTGAAAAACGAAAAACAAAACGAAATGACTTTCCGAACAACCCAATATTATTATAACGTCAAAAGATATAATATTCCATTACAGTTAGTCCTGTATGCTATGTTCTTTAAAAATTGTTGTAGGAAAAAAATATATCAGCGCAATAAAAATATGTGAAGAATTATTAAATGTATTTGAGTGTCTTTTTTTATATTTCACGTACATCTTGTGTATTACCATAATTCATTTTAAATGTACAATACGGGTAATTTATCACAAAAAAAAACAAATATTAATTAACAAAAAGATTTACATGTTTATTATCAATAGAATTTACATGTTTATTATCAACTTTCGTCACACTTTGATTCGTTCCGTATTGGTCGCAGAAGTTTAGTGTAATTTCGTGTTCCGACATCTAGGTTACTCACTGTACGTATGTATGCGCATCGCGTTTCACTTTCTAATGTATTATTGTTCGACGCTTTTCGGCAAGCGCCAAAGCATCGCGTGGCCTGACGTCGAATTCGGCCGGGGTAAAGCGCGGATAAATCGGGTACAAAGGAAGAGCCGCGTCAGTCCGCGGCCCCTAATATTGAGGATATATTTGTACGCTTTATACGCCGCCGCAAAAAGCCGCCGGAGTGTGTTTATCTCGACCATCGCGCGCTTTCGGCCAACTCAGAAATGTCTAACAAAAATATTTAAAGGAGATGGCCGGATTCGCGGGCACTATTTGTTTTCGTTGCATCATACGATAATGGCGTACGAAAGCCAGACATCATCGCCATCGCGTAGGCCTGCAAGATTTGAATCTGAGATCGAAACCGGACGGCTGTTCCTTTTGATCGTAGACTCACAGTGGATCAAGCACTTAACCTCTTGACATATAAATAAAACGGAATTGATGCGTTAGGAAAAAACTATTTACTTTGGCTCAACCGAAGAAAAAAAGAACCTTTTTTTTTTAATTTGGATTGTTATATAACATTTAATCAGATTTATTTGTAATGTTAATGGGGAATAATTGTCATTTTTACAAAATTCAAATATTGTTTGGTATGGCATTCACCGTGCGTAATCACCGCTATACCGAATACTGTTTTCAATGTGTTTCTTTTTGATTTACTGATTTCTAGATGTAATTTTGTTATTGGTACTGATGAGAAGGTGGGGCTGAGGGGCACCTTAAATATTGTAAACAAACCAGAATTGACGCAACAAGTGAAGCTACTGAGTAATCCGATAATATATTGTACGGTGAATGACTAACTCGTCATTCTATGTTAAGGGGTTAACCCTCTGAAACAAGTGAAACAAATTGCAATCTTAGTCGGAATATGTATTCTCACCCTATGTAAATTAGTATAATGCTTGTACTCCGACATTCTGTAAACTTTCTATTTAATTTATTTCTACAACGTATCGATGTATTTACGGATTTGGACATTTGCTTTTCATTGCTTCTAATATTCCTTACTGCTTTTTGATCACACGATGAACTGTACGTAAATTACTTATTTCCTGCATTTAATTAATTCCGGCCCCGACTGCTCTGACTGTCAAATTTACGTTAATTTGTGTTTGAGACAATAAGTCTTAAACACAATTGTAGATTGCATGTAACATAACGTTGCCTTGTTCCTTCTTTTCTATAAATCATATACTGCGTACACGTTAAAATTTCCATATATATTTTACATTCTACAACTATACATTCAATTAAGAATATGAGAAAATTGTGACTAAACATCGAATTCCAATATGGAGTAAAAGTAAAATTCCCGCCAAATTTGAATTTCTACGTCAAATGTGTTTTCCACGTTATTTGTTACATACTTTCCCAACTCTAATGCAAGCAGGACGATTGTCGGCACTTTCGTTCGCATCCTAAATAAATTTCTGTCAAGTGCAGAAAGTACCTTGTTTCTATGACTCGCATGATCGATCCTCTCTGACCTTTCGATCTCGTAGGAAGTTCGGTTTCCGTTTCCGCGAACCGGCATTCTTACGGTGTCGATTCTTACGACCGCGTTGCAAATCTCGAGTACGCCCTTGGCGGTCCGTGGCGAACCGTTCGAGTATCTCAAAAGCCAAACGATTCACCACGGCGTCTGTCACGTGTACGAAAACCGAGGGTTGACAATTCTCCTTCAAACATTGACTCATTGTACGTATACTTTGAATGGATGATTCACGAGGCCCGTTAAGCTCAGCCGGTAGCCGAAGAAAAGCACGAAGGAGCCGAAGTCCGTCACGCTTCGTTCGTTTCGATCTACGTTCGAGTTTTGGCGCATCCCCGGTCTCTTGCCATCCCTCTGTTCTCCTTTGCACCTCGAGTATCGACTAGAATTCGGCACGGCGGGACAAATGCACCGTTGTAATCACGGAAAAGCGCTCTTACCTGTCCATGTTGTTCTGCAGTTCTACCTTTATTGGGCTGTTCCCTGTAGACTGATTCTTGTTGTTGTACTCATTCTTCGGTATCTCTGGAAAAAAGAGGAGAAACGCAACGATGAGGACGATTTGTTTGACTGTGTCTGAAGTATAGTGGAAATTTCTCGTGGGAAACGGCGCTTCGCATTTATCGGTTTGTATATACAAAGTTTTTGCTCTCAAACGGGTGCGAGCCACCCATTCCACGGCGCTATTCTTGTCATGCGGATAATTCATAGGATTTGGCCTGTGCAGTTTGTAGCTGCGTGATGATAAATGTACGACCACGTTTCGCGGGTTTTGGTCATCGTTTGTTGATCCATCCAATAAGCGAATAAACTCTGGAATAAACTCTGCGATAGGCGATATAGCTAAGAAACTATAAGAATGCGGAAAGTTTCGCGATTTGCAATAATTTATGAAGATCTTTTTTTACGTTTGCAACGGGTGAAATTAAATTTGTTTTCTTATGAAACTGGGCTAACCTTGCTTAAAAATATTATGACGTTATCCATGATATTTCAACAGGGAGAGTGTAGTTTAAGGTAGTTGAGTTAAAATAATTGTTCTGGTAAACATATAGGAAATAATTTGTTTTCTTATAAGATTGACTCACCACCTTAATTTCAATACACTTCTTAATACTAATTTCAATTTTAACTATCATTTTCTTCATTAACCCTTTAATTATTAAGCCACGCATCGAAGTGGACATATTTATTCGTACGATCAGAGTGGAAAAGTGGAAGAGCATACGAAAAGGCCGCTCCGGAAGACCTCAAATATATATTATTGTGAGACATTGCCACCGAGCAAGATGTTAAGAATTCGATATTGACATATATAGGAAATAACTTAAGAAAAAAAATGTACAGCAACAGATGATAGTATATAAATAAATTTCATAATCTTAATACGTTTCCACAACTGATTAGACAGCGGTACAGTAAGAGTGCTAATTATTGTTTTAGCCTATGCCAATATACTAGGACAAAAGCATCGATCCATCCTGCCACTCGCTCTTAATAATCAAAATTATTAATCGATCCGTGATAATTCTCAGATATTTACTAATGTATTATTAACAAATCTGTAATACCATAAAAACCGTAATACATAATATAGGCACACCATTGGACGCAACAGATTATTTGATTGCCACCATAGATTTAGCCGTACTCGCGTCGATCGCCTTCGAACAAATTCGTATCCTACGAGGATACACACGTGCACCACGTCTGGTTTTCGTCAAAGCGCCGCCCTGACGGAATCGAACGAGCCTCTAGAGCGTCTTAAAAAATAATTGATATTCTCGCCTCTTTATGTCCGTGATATTCGATTATCAAAGAGGTATAATTATAGAAGTCCGAGCTCGCGAGGACGGTCAAAAGGCGGAGCTGCCCCGTGAAATAAATTACGAAAGAGCCGGGCATTTATTTCAAGCGTGTAAGCCTTGCTGCGGCGCATAACGGCGCCGTGGCGCTCTTTATGATGCCAGACGCGACGCCCTTTCTTTTCAGCCGATTTCTCGATGTACACGAAGGTGAAGGAAGAACCGAGGCGACCGCGCAGGGGCCCCTGTTGAATCGATAAGTACATGATTCATCGCGGTTTCGGTTTGAATTTCAAGCGGTTAGACCGCGAGCGGTATAAAGAAAAGTGAGCGCCGCAGTAAGCTCGCAAGATCCCTTGCTCTAAGCGCAGTTCGGTTTAATCGATGTTGCGCTCGACAGTTGCGGCTGAAGATAAAGGCGGCCTGGGAGTTCGAACTTTTGCGATGAGAAGGAAAATCATTTTAGGTTCGTCGAGTTAATCGATCGTTATATTAATCACATTTAGTACAATTCAACGCGTCAAATCAATGTTTAGTATAAGATCTTGACTACATAAGTAATGTTTTTTAAACGAATACATAGTTTTCTAAAGAAAGGAAACGTCGCAAGATGAATCAATAGGTAATTGGTGTGCCCAAGTGTGAAATATGGTGGAGAAATATTTACTAATTAAAATCATTACTTTAAACGCGCAAAGATTATGATAAGACAGTGTAGTGTAGTAAGTAAAAATCCAAACCGTCCGAATTGTACTATTTTATATGTACACCACAGACCTAATGACGCGGAACTTGCGTAAAACAGCAGATTCCAAATCAAACGGCCACAGTAGCCCTCGTCAATAAAGTACAGCACAGTCTAGAAATGAATCATCCTCTGGGATCGTAGTCGGCATTCGGCTCGGTAAATTACTTCACATCTCCTGGAGATGTACGCATCGTGTTAGAACGCGGATTCTCGCCCCCAGAATCCTAATATCCTTTCCTCGATATTCTCGGCACGAGTGAAAGGGGCATGGGACGATACTTTCGAGTCCTTTGTCATTTTACGGGGAATCTGCTTGTTCACCCTCCCATTGGTACATGCAAGGCCCGCTCCAGGGGGAGGGAGGGAGGGTAACTACCCAAAGGGGAAAATTTGGGGGAAGCGGAATTGGTGGAAAGAGAAACTTAAAATAAATAAAAATCGTTTAAAAAACCAAATTTTTTGGGGCAGCGCTGAAAAATGGATAGTACGTGTTTGACTTTCTAAATTCTAATTATATAGTTTTTACAAATTTTACGATATTTTACATTTTTTCCTAGAGGGGTTAAATATATTCTAAAAACTGAAGGAGCCAATAATTTTTTACACGAAAAATGATAAAAAACTACATCTGCACTATATTTTGCAAAAGTATAGGTACATAAATGAGATAGAAATAAATATAAAATTTTATCATATAAATATTTTTGTGGATCATAATTTTGCATTAAAAAAACAGAACTTGAAAATTAAAAATCATTCTGATATACATATATTGATATATCCTAAAAGACAGCAAAAGTAGTTTTTGTGCAGGGCGGTAGAAACACTAGTTTGAGATTGACGTATAGTGCACGGCTAATAAGTTGGCAGCTTTCAGCATACAAATAGTATTGGTAAAAATATGAGTATGAGGTACTTTCTCATTGATACTTTCGACGTAGTCTGCAATTTACTGAAACAGCCACACGCGGTAATCAGTCGCGAGACAAATACAGTAAATAAGATGTATCGAGAACGAATAAGATACAGTGGACAATGTGTTGAACATCCAGCCATTGGCGTAGTTCTTACGTATCTCCCTCACTTCGCTATATAAATTTTACACTAATACGAGATTCATACTAAGCTAAAGGTATTAACAGTTGACACTGCACCAGTACTTGACACATTTTCAAAAAAGGTAAATAAATAAGAAAACTACAAGCTGGAATACATCAAATCATATTAGTCTGTATTCGCTGGGTGCCAACTATTGAATCAAATTTTACTATTAGAAAAAAGAAAAAAACGTGTACAACCGACATTAGGAATGAATACTTGTCGTAATATAATAGAAGAATAGTTTGTGCAGCGACTACTAATCATACATTTTCCACAAAGTGAACATAGCTCTGAGTTATGTGAACAAATAAGCAAAAAATTCCTTAAAGTGTCAACTACTGGTGCCTTTACCTCACCGTGTCAGAGTGCGTCATTCAGGAAGAACTGTAAGTGATATGCGAGGATAAATAATGGGCATGGCCTGGAACATACAAAATACTCCTCTTGCTACTGCGCCATTCCAAGAGTCAACTTATTAGTCGCGCGCTGTACTTGGTCAGAGTGTAAAACGCGGGCGTGGGAAGAAACGGGCCGCAAAAGCCCGACCCGATGCCGCTAATTGTAGGTGCGCCGCTACGGGCCCCAAATCCGGTGATTATGGCATTTAGGCAGATATTCGTGATTACGGCGAATTTCGTGCCGCACCGTGGACCGTTTTCTTATTTGGTCCCGGGGTCTTTAGGCGCACGAGAGGTCGCCCGCGGCGCCCAATCGAATTACAGAGGGACGCTGTATCTCTTCATACGGTATCCCTGTCAGGGCCCGATTTTAATCGGCGGTGTGCTAGACGACGCAGTGATTTATGATCCTTAACGCGATCCGGGGAATAGTTTCACGCCTAGAATAAGCTTGCTCGGGTCCAAACGATGTGATTTTATCTGTACTCTGCCGGCTGTCTGCTGCTTTATGCTTGTATCACTTTATACGCGATAATGATGTCTTTACGCCTAAGTGAAGGACATTTATTATACTCTTTCACGCGAGGTGTTATAATAGGGTTTTGTATTGTACAATTATTATTACGATCTCATGTTTAAGGGTAAATGAGAGTTTGAGCAATAGATTAATTCTCTCGAACCTTTGCGAGAATTAATCATTTTATTGCGATATCTTCGATAAGCATTTGAATGTGTTAAGTTTACGATACTTTTGAGCAAGCATCGATATTGTCAAGCTGCAATACACATTAGTAATAGCGTCTAATGTTGATCGCGTAAAAGAGAATAGAACCAGATATTAGGATTATCGTAGAAACGCATTGGGAAATACGAATTTACGTTGAGATAATAACAGATTCTTTTTTGATTTATTCGTTTCTTGTGGAAGTCTTGTCTGCGGTATTTTCAATAAATTACAGGAAGGACCGATAAATAATGTAGCGTATTTTTCCTTTAAAAGAATTGCAACTTTCATGTGGGAGCCGAAGAATAGAGATTTGAATCTCACGTCTTTTTCTCCGTATTCATCGATTATTCGAAGCGGGAGGCCAAGTGGTTCACGAATTGTTAAGCAGAAATGCCAGACAGGAGTGTCGTTGGGGTTTCTCCTGGTTTCGATTGAAAATTCGCTAGACATGCTCTAAATCGGAGCACCGTGATTCGGCAAGGACGCAACAAAGAGTTCAATCGGAACACCTGGACATTTCAACTCTTTCATTGTTATCGATGCTTATAATCGTTAACAAAGTGTTTCTTTCGTGCTATATGCGCGTTTACCTCCATTCGACAAACTCGTATAACATATACAATGAGAGTTCCTGAGCATCTTTAGTGTTTTAATTATAGTATACACGATTCATAGGAAAACGCATGGAAAACTACTCTACATAATTGTTTGATTAGGATTAGGTACAACGTTTTAAACCCAGGTCCATTATTTTTAGACGGGTTTTAAATTACCACACCTACAATATATGAATCACGTGGAAGAATTGAGAGGTAGTGCGTTTATTTTCAGAAGATAGTTCCGCGCTATTATTGTAATAATCCGTGTTGCTGCGTTAATCATCTCGTAATTATGTTCCGAAGGATCGCACCTTCCATTAGCGATCCTTGATTGCACTATAATCTTCACCCCTTGTGTTAGCATCGTGTTACCGGCATATACTTATTTTCGAAAGTCGATGAACCTCGCGTAGGATAGAAAAAGTACGCGTACACGTAAAAGTCTGCATTCTTCGGCTACTTCTGGGAATATAAGTTGCACACTGTGCCGTTTTCGATTTTTTCGATTTTCGACGTTCGCTCTTGCAGAATGGAAGATCCTATTGACGAATCCACTGGGTCTGCTATGCGAGCGAGCCAGAGTTTCGCACAATGACGTTAACCAGATGGGACAAGAGGAGGAGCAGAAGCAGGAGGTACGACCTTAGGTGGGGCCGAGTATTATAGGGAAAGTCATAAGCGTCAGGCAGTGTCATAACCAAGACTCAATGAGTCAAGAGATCGTAAATCACCGCTCGAGCCGTTCCACACTCTCGAAAGGATCGCCTTTGAAAAGGTACGAGGATCGTTCAGGAAAAACCAAAGGTACACGGCTGTGCTCGAGAGTAAAGCCAGCCTGGCGCCCGGCACTCCGTCGAGCCTGGAATTTCGAGTCTTCCGAGGGACAAACCAAACAAGAAAGGAGCTTGTCACTCGGTACTTCTGCCAGGCCGCCTTGGTTTTCGGCTAAGACGACCGAGGGGACACTTTAGATGTCGAAAAGGCAGGGTCTTGCCGTTGTTTTCCCGGCAGTCGCTACCCACGGCGTTGAAGTGTCCCGAAAAACGTTTCCTCCAGGCGCTTTTTCTTCCCTCGAGTGCATTCGGTGTCAGGACAACCGTGCCGAAGAAATATCCCGCAGGGTAGTATTCTTGTAAATTCAAGGGCCACCCGTTCAAAAGCTCTATCGCACCTTCTTGCCTCTTGCCTTTCTCAGGGTTATCGATTTGTGCGTATAAATCGGCGGGAGGGAATAATGGATCCTTATGGCGTACACGCCTCGCTCTTACGGACGATGGACGTAAGATGGACGACTTTGGAATGAAACGCTGGGAAGTAAAGTGTTTCGCGTTAGGCTGTAGCGATGAACACAGATTTAGGTATCTGATCGCGGAACGAAGACCAAATCACGCTCTTTTTCCACATTTTACACGCTCCATATACACTTGGATGGGCATACTCGAATTAACCCTTTGATTGCTATGGGCGCATATATACGTCCGGCAAAACCGATCAACGTGGCCTATAGACGCAGATGTGCGTCCGGCGCAAGCCATCGGTGTAGACTAAGGACGCAAATGCGCGCTCGGCGAAGCCATTGGTTGTTTACTGCTGTCTCGTGTATGTGTCGGCAATTATTTCTATCGTATATGTTCAACGCTCGTAGAAACCACATACCTCGTTGCCTAGCAACGAGAAGAAATCAAATCTTGTTTACTTGGTCGGTCATTCTCTGTATCTTAATACGCTCCCCACAAGATGCATATTGCGCGACAAAGTATTCAGTCCCTAGCGATCGCTACTGCTGGTCGCACGCCGCTCACGCGAAGCGCTCCAACTTAGAGCAGTTAGCAGTCGAAGAGCTATATCAGCGGATAGCGCAATGAACGGATACTTGGACGCCCACCTGGAAAAGCCAGATGTACTTAGAGATCATTTCTTCGTATTACCGGGAGGCTTTTCCAGATTTCCAAGTTCAATTTTTCCATGGAATCCGTCTCCTCTCGAAGTGCAATTTCTCGCCGAATAAGAAAACGAACTTTCTCACGCGAGCAGCGCGACCAATCCCACCAAGGGCTCCTGACACGATCCCGGAGCGGCAGAGCCGACTTGCGTTCTGCAGATAAAACGGGGAGGGATCCTGGTATGCCTCGATAAACAGCCTGGCCACGAGAAGTTTGTGAAAGCGCCGGAACTTTTCAGGTACCGCGAGCCTTCCCAGAGGTTTTTGAAGTGGCTGCCTGCCCGATAAGATAGCGGCTCGGCGTGCCTCTTGGAAATTATCGACACCCCCGCCCTCCATTGGTTACCACTGATTACAACGTACACCCTCGTCAAAGATGTCACCCCGCAGCCATCCACTAGCTAAGCCTCCCCCTCCTACATAGCCGGCATTATCGTCGAACACACCTCTGCCAGATACCGCTGGGACTTCGTTCTCCACAGATTGTTTTTCCACGACTGCATATCGAAGATGGAGTAAATGTTCGAGCACTCGAATTTCCGCAGGGGTATTTGTTTAGCGATCGCTATCCATGGCTTTCAACTCGGTATCTAATTGGATCTTCTTTGTCCGATCTTCCTTGGAAGCCTCCCAAGTTTGCGATCGCGGATCGATTTTCGGACGAATGTTTGACCCTAAAGCTCCCCGGTGCGCTTATCTTCGAGGAAAGAGAGTAGTTAGTTAGAGCCGCGGGTAAGGAGGGCTTTCTCAAAAGTTTACTTGGATGGAACGTGTTCTAACTTTTAGAAATCGGTGTATAATGTAGAGATATTCCGCTGTAAGTCAGGTTTGATTTTCCGCGAACACCCCCGAGGAAAACGGTTTCTAAATTCGGGTAGGGTGTATACTCGGAATTACAAAAGAAGTTAACTCCCTTGTCCGTATCGCTGGTATCGTTATTCAGGGCACCGATTTTTGGTAATGATTTGAGATTATTTAAGGTTTGTTTAAAATCACCGCGTGGTTGCACCAATTATTGACAGCCATTCTTCTTAGTTTATGATGCATACGATCGCGGTATATTTAAAACCTGCAGGATTAAATTAAAAACCACCGACCACTGTTTCAATATATTTGCATGTACTATACATATTTATCGACAAAGAAATCAGCGAGGGGAAGAAGTAAACGGAGCTACGTAATCATCCAGATTGTCATCAATTAAAAAAAAACCTTTATCAGAAATTAGAGGTGAAACGTTTGTACCATTTTGGTAGTTCCGGCATTAAGTACCTAAAATCCGCTATTTCCCGTGTATCACAAATCCTTCCCCAAAGTCGACGAGGGACCGTGACCCAGGGTTTTCTCATACAAATTCTGACTTAGACTCTGCGCACTTCCCTTACAACTCATGGGCGCTGCTGGCGATTTCACACCCCAAAGACTCGCTAATAAGCTCCGACGATTATCAAACAAGGGCTCCTGGGGCGGGAGAAAAAAGAAGAAGGCGAGAGGCGCGTCGTTTCCCACGTCTTCCCGCCCTTCCTCCCCGTAAATCAGACTTAACGATCCCGAAGACTCACTTGGTATATTGTAGAAGTTACCGGATGGGGTGCGTACGAGGCAGGATGGCTCGAGATCGGGATCGCGCTCGTGATCGCTCGCTGCGTGACTTCCTGGCAGTCTTCCGTTCAGACGGCTCATTGTAGGATTACGGGGTGGCACATCAGGCGGGCCCCGCGGTGCCGAATTGTCCAACAAACACCCTGCAACAACACAATGAGAAATAGGCGCGTTTAGAGAAAAAGCCGGATAGGCGCCCTTGGCGGAATTCTTAAGAAGGATGCGCGGATTAATCGACAAAAAAGTCTCCAGGTTTTCTTTTTTCAGAGCCTAACGAGCAGAATGATTTTCCTTCGGCCGCGGGACGTACTATCGTTGAGAGGTGCGACGCGAATACCTCGAGGATTAACAGGCTTTTTGAATAAAAAAATGTCGAGCCTTATATAAAGTTTTATAGGTATCCTTGAAAGTCTAACACTTTCGCTTTAAATCGGTATTTCTTCTTTCCGGTTAGATAGATTGTTTTGAAGAAGGGCTATGGTTTATACATTTTTCGATGGAAAAGTGTGTATATATACAAGAAGGTGGAATCGAATTTTGTATTCGAAAGAAGATAAGGAACAGAAATTTTCAAAGATCCAAGATTCATTGCGGATGTATATCTTTCGTGTTTATGGACTTGCGAAACAGCGTGAAAGCGTAATGATCAAATTTTCTATGTAATCGGCAGAATAACTCTAGGCAATTTTTGCACGCATGATATTAGTTAATATACAATAACGATCAGATGGCCGAAAAATATTTTTCAATAGATATGCAGTAATCTTTTAACATTACCCGCTGCTTTGTAATCCAATACGTATCCAGGTAAAAAGAAGGTATTTAACTGTTAGCGTAATAAACACAATACTATAATAGCAACAACAATAACATGGCAGCACCATTGTTATTTCACTAAAGTTCTCTGCGTGATTGTAGAATTAAAAAGAAAGAGAGAAAGAGTGCCTCGAACATTCATGATATTTGAATAAAAGCTAAATTATTGCCATTACACATTATACGGCACTATTATATGGCAAGGCAAATTACACGACGTCGACACGATCCTTTATGCTTCGCACGCCGCGCAAAAACTGCCTCGATCACTCGTTTGCCTAACGACGCTCAAACAAACAAAACAGATCCGGATTCTCACCACGCACACACTGTTGCGTACGCAAATGTATTATATCGTCACTTCCTACACAACTTTCAAGAACGCCGCTACGGCACCCTTTGAGTGCAAGGGGTTAAATGGCTAACAATTTCTTATCGTAAACAAGGTCGAGATCCGTACTCTCGCCCACTCGTGCCCCCTTTTCATCGTTCGCCCCACATTTCTGCGAAAGCACGTCCTGGATCTTGTGTAACACCACGATAGGTTCCCACGTATACGACTTTTCATAAGTCTCTCTATATTTAACACGTTCCGTGCCGGAGCGATTTTTCCTTACCTTCGGAGTTATTTTTTATTTTCGTTCATGCGAGGTGTACCTGGCCTCGGTATGACAATTTGCTTCTAACGTATGTTTTACGATTTTTATAATCGATAAGAAAGAATTCCTTTTTAATTTTACGTTTTGCAATGAAAACTCTAAATTGTCTGAATGGAAAATTCAGTGTGGGGCATACACACCCTACGCGGCGCGAAACGTGTTAAAGAAAAGTATGTAAATAATCTACTTGCTCTATCCTGCAATTTTGTCAGCAATATAGTAGTTTGCCAATATCATTTTCTCAAGGAATATCGTTCATGTACTTTATGAAAGAGCGTAATATAATTTTTCGTAAAATAGCTGAGCAAAAGAAAACTAGAATTTTAAAACATTTCAATGATATCCGTGAACGTATAAATTTCTAGAGCATTATAGGCGATGGTGTAAGTTCGTACAATGGCTACCCGTAATCCAAAGCAGGTGGCTGTCTGGGCTTCACTGCTTGGTAAAGGGTTGAACCGATTTTGCGATTAGTCACGTTGCGCACGCAAAACCGTTAGAAGAATTTCGACAAGGAGAAGTGACCTAGAATCGTGGATATACTTTTCTGTGCTGGATGACGGCATATTAATTAATTGAAAACTGAAGTCTACTTAACGTTTAAACCTACAAGAATACTGACTCGAATAATAGGAATATGTATGTATGTTATCCATCCAATAATAATGTTTACAAGTACGAGCAGAATAGTAATGTTTCATCGGACACATTTATTTAAAAAATATTGTAAACCAACTATGTTTACGATGCTACTAATCTTCAAGACTGACAAACGAGAAAATCCTTATTATATACTTTAGTCTATAAACATATTTGTATTCGTTTCCGTTTTCAGTTTTCCAATTCTGCTCCACTTATTACTACATTCTTCAAACCTTTTCAACCTTTTCATGCCATACCATATATCAAGAAAGGCTTATTGTTCTTTTCGTTATTGTCATTGCTTTAGTTCAAAATTCAAAGCAAAAACGATCGGTATACAATCGATCAGTCTGTTTTAAGAATAATCATGCCACACTCGCGAACACTAAACTCGAGAATGCAGCGGCATCCACGAGTCTTTCTTAGCACGATAATTCAGACAGTTTCCCACCGTTCTGAGCGTTTCAGGGAGTACAGGATGCCGTAGTGAGCTTTACGCCGACGCACTCGACCCGGAGAATGGGGAAACGAAAGTAGAAGTGGCGGTAAACGATGCTTCGAGGCGGGTCTCGAATAACGAGGCATCCAGGCCCGTAGGCAATTTTATATGTAGATAAATTCGATACCGGCGGCGAAGCAGTTGGCGAAATCCTAGGGCCAATCTGGAGGCTGCGCCTTCGCCCGGGGCACCTCAGGGTCGTGCATTGTATCGAAGAATCTAAAAAGCCCAAAGGGCTCGAGTACGGCCGGCGAGAAATTCGAGCTGCTTCTTCTGCATCGTGAGCCGGCCAATGAAGCCGCGCATCCCCCTTCGTCCGCTTTTTCTCCTCGCTCATAAGGAGCGCCGCCTGATATTCCGCCGGACGATGAAGGGAGCAACAGGAGGCGGCTCGGGGGGAAGCCGCGAGAGAAAGAGAGATAGGAAGGGAGATAGGGAGGGAGAAATGAAGTAAAGGAGAAAAAGGGGGAAAAAAAGTTTTACCTCGTGCGACGACAAAAGACTTTCTCAATCTCGTCTAATCGCGCCCCCACCGCTCCACCAACTTCGATTCGTGCTCCGTTTGCACGACCTCCCTTGTCCCCGATGCCACGGCGAGGGGCCCTCGACCCTTTTACGGCCCGAACTTTCTCGGTTTCGACGCTTTCCCCGCGTCGCCCCGCGAGAGCGCCATTTGGCATTACCATCGACGTGCATTGCCTCACCGGGGAAACTCTCAACATGTAAATTGGTATAACACCATAACGCCATTTGGAATGTGGGTGAACATTAGAGCGCTCGTTTCGCGTATGGTCGTTCCAGACGAACTAGACTAGCTCCCCGCGCGCACCTAAAATACGGCTTCTTTACGCGAGCAAGGAAAATCAATAAAAATTCCCCTCTTCCTAAAATATTCGAATATCCGTATATATTAGGTTGTCCCAAAAGTTTCTTCCTTTCTATAAGGAAATAGTTGGTGCGCGGGATATTTGTTTCGTATTATTTCATTGTATTATGCGTACAATTAGAAGACGAACGAAGGATAAATGACATTCGACGGGTTAGGTTCAACGTTTGTAGAAACATTGCCGGGTACAGCAGCGCTGTATAGATAGCGAAAGACACTTTCAGGACAACCTGATATGACTTCAGCAACTGTCGTAAACAAGTGTCTTGGCTACTTCAAAAATACACGACGTTTGTATTCTTTAAAACTCGGTCGATGCGTCCCGATTATCGAAACTGTCAAAACGCCAGCGTACGAAGGACATTTTAGGAAACACCACGAGCAGGTTCACAAATCTGTATCGCATTCTCACGTACACGGTGTTCCAGTTACGAGGACCAGCGACCGCAGGATCGACCGGCAACACGAATGGTCGACGCGGCCGAACAAAACGGTCCATTCGCCCTGGGGACAGTCCAGGCGGAAAAATCGGCGTCGTTATTCTTTCTAATAGATCGGCGGGAGCGGTCATTGTGCCGATAGTCACTCCGAGGAGCCTCCTCTCACGATCTTTTTTCCGCTTCTCCGGAGTCGAGTAGGCCGGCTGAAGTCGTGGGGAGGAAAAACTCTCGCGGAAAAAGGGCCGAGGGTTATAGAAAAGGAGGGGGTCGTCGGAACGGGCGAAATGCCGGAGGAGGAAAGTTGCGGCATTCGACAAAAGGCGGCCGACCTGCGGGCCGCGATCCAGTAATCTGGTATCCAGGACGAGTCCCGGGTGACAAAGGATGCGCACGCGGGTAGGAATAAGGCATCCGTGAATCGAATTATGCCCGGCCTGTTGGGTCCTCTCGAGGGGACTCAGCCAGGAGCGACTCGTACTTCAGGCACAAATGGGCTTCTGGGGCCCAGGATAATGATGTAATTTTTTATTTAACTGCTTAACTCGGGAAAAAACTAATGTCGAATGCTGCTTATAACGTACGCTGAATTCAAGTAAATATGCCGTTATGATGAAAAGTCAATGTGACGTTTAAAACGTTGCGATTATTTATTATAATTTATTATGGGAATTACAAATAGAAATATATAAATATATAAATGCTGATTTTGAGAAAGAATGTTCCAAGTCTAAAATCCATGCGGTGATTGGGTTACTTAAATTCCTCTCCCATGATCGCACGCATACCTCGTTTTGTTATTCCACTAACAATAAAAAAATGTAAATTCGCACTCTTATTATTTTCAGTCATGGCTCCAATTTTCGTAAGGAATAATACCTCCTTTTTCATTACGCTTCGATTGCGGCATAAATATAGCAACATTTAATCCGTCCCTTTATATTATTATTCAGCGTGGATGGGGCGAAACCGCCCGGGGCCACGGAAGTTACAATGCAGCCTTGGGCCCTGCCCGGGGTTCCCGAAAAGGATCCTTGTGAATGAGTCCTATCTCGGAGCCTGTTGTCGCACCGGGCCGCGTAATGGATGCTTGCCCATTGAGGAGCACGTCAAAACGGGTAACATAATATCTGGGCCCTTGCGCGCAAGAGCCCATGCCTAATGGAATTTATTAGAGGAGGTACGGACCTTGCTTCAAGGCCTTTTCGTACAGGCGCGCGTCTTCGATCCCTCCGCCGCTTCGGATCGGCAAACACTACCTTTCAAGTGCCCTCGTGGTTACGCTTTACAGGCTTATGCGGAAAAAAAGTGAACAAACGCGATCGCGTGTCGGGCAACTGGTGGCAAATGCTTTTAACACTAACACTATCGAAACTTTTAAAGTGACGGAGGATTCTCTGAGATTTTTCGCGACATTATTGTGGCATGTACATCGTTTTATGGGACTAGTAATTTCTCGATTTTGCCTTTCTCTTTTTTTTTTTTTTGAGATGTATGCGATGCTCTAATACGTCCTGAAAGTCACTGCTACTTTTACTGTTAAGTATTAGTATTCTGTGGTTTTACGTTGAGGTAGAATGTCATGAACTGCAAAGAGTTACCTTTTTTGCTATTAGTCTGGAAAATATATTCGCAGAATATGATGTTCATTTTATATATACTTTGCTAAGATATAATTTTGGATTAACTCGTACAGTATGTATATCTGATGGAGAAACTGAGAGATGCTATGTGGATGGTGAGGATGTCATTGATATACATTTGAAACACGTAGACGAAGAAATGTCGACAGTAAAGGCAAAACACAATTTATCCAACTAAAATCCACGCCTATTATAAAAATAAGCGATATGATCGATGTAAAGAAGTACGAGCATTTGGTAATTTATCGAGCGTAAGCATCGAATTCAGTAAAATTCCCTAGGAGCTTCGATCGTGAATAAATCAGAATTCAGATCGTGTCTTTAAACGTTACATTAGCTGCGGTAAATGGGAGGGAGTTATCCGGAATTGTGATTCATACGATGAAAGTTAATTCAAGGCGCGCGCGGAAGGACGGGCAGGGCCGAAAGTTATTTTTCTCCAAAATTGCGCAGCGTGTTAAATCGTTTAGAAATAAAATACGAAATAAAAGAACATCGTGTAGTAACGTTTACCGCCATCCCCGAGGGGAAAACTGAACAAACGATCGCGGGCTACGGTCACGTATCGTGGGGCAGAGTCGACGGATTTTAGGGAGTAGAGTCGAGAAAATGGACAAGGGTTAGTCCCGTATCTGGATTAGCTTTCGGAGTGGAACGGATTAATACCGTATAGAGCCATGGTAAAAAGTACACCCTGTGAAAATTCCAGGCCATAAATCCTCCGCATCTAATTCCAATTCCAATCGTCATTGTCGGCTAAATACGTTGGCTAAATAAGGGATTCTGAGGACGTGGGAGACGTGGCACATGATTCGCCACGCGTCATTGGTAGATCAGTTTTCGGTATCGATCGCTACGATTGGTCATCTGTACATTAGTGGTGCTATCTGCGTACTTACACGGGGATATGTTATTACGAAAATTGCAGGCTTATCCAAAACAGTAAAAGTACGTTCAGGATTTTAGTAAACGTGACATTGCAAATCTTTCGCTCGTTAAAGTCACTTGCTTTTTATTATTATACTTTGATGCAGAATTAGTTTATACTTACGTCGAGGAGGGATATCCAAATCGAGCAATATTCTTGGCACAATTGTTTTGTTCGTTAGAATTTGTAAAACCTTTATAGCTTAAAGTCATTAACTTATTTAACAGATTGTAGTCGAACTTATATTTATAACTAACTACAAACATAAATAAGTATCCGTGCAGGATCCAGGAATGTCAAACTAATGCCAAGATAAAACGGTTTTAATGCAGGACAGGAGACACTTATCCACCAGGCAGTACGATATATATTTTTGGATAAAGAAGTCCAGATGTGACTACTGGAATCTCTGGAATCCGAACTTGTATACATAAGTTCGTGGCTCCTGCTGCCAGGTTTTCAATGCAAGGTGGAAGCGTAGTCGCGGATTTTCGAGGCAACCGATCAAACTTGATCAAAGTTAGTCGGACTTCGGGATCTCTCGCCGCATAAATAATCGGCGCGGTTCGACTGGAAAGGTGCCTCTGAACGGAGATGAGTTCCAGCACGGTGCCATGAATTATACAGGCTTCTCTAAAAGTTACTGCCTACTCAAGCAAATGCAATGAATTTAAAACGAACACCGAAATAGAAATAAAAACACCGAGTTTAAATCCTGGCCAATTCTCCTATTCTAATATTTCTCCTCCTTTCATTTTAAACACGCGTGACTAAAGGTACACGTACAACCATATATATAATAATCTAAACAATCAGAGTACAAACATCGAGCTTGAACAAATCCACAGTGCACGGATGACAAATCATTATCGATCCATCTATACCATATTCGACATGATTCCCTATTCGATAGATTATTCAATAGTTAGATGGAAATAAAATTCCTCCTAGTTCCTCATCGCCATGTTATCCCAATGAAATCGAGTTCGCCTTCGCCGTGTGTCCATGGCCATGTGTTTGTAACATTTAAAAAATTTGGAATTTACTTTGCAAAAGTGATTTGTAGCTTTTGAAGCGGCCTGTATTTCCACGTTCGCGCAATACGAGGGTTGGGGTGTGGGCGCGCTGTAAAAATATTATCGAAAGGATACGCTATTTCGGCTCGTGGCAGCGGACGAGCACCGGTAAGGGAACTCCTTCGGGGTTCTTCCTCCCGACAAACGCTAACGCGGCTGAGTTATCTTAGGTTTATGTATATGCCGGCTACGTACTAACCCGGAACTTACGGAAGCCACGCCAGAATTTGTGGAATAACCACTTACTCTCGGAATCACGCTGTAATATCTGGCAGCGGTGCGCTACCGCGCCCAGAATTTATCGTAATATTCTACAGTCTTCGGTGGAAATTCGTTGCCGGAGCAATTTGCCGGAATATCAATTTACGATAATTGAATCGGGCAATATTGAAACAGGAGGTATCCGAAATCAGGGAATGGTAACCAATCGTACGGGTAAAACCCGCGATTTTAAGGATACGGTATCATTCGATATCTACGTTTTTTTTTACAAGTATGTTTGATTAAACAATATTACAGATATAACTTGGATAAAAAAGAGCAGAAAATATGTTCCTGAGAGAGAAAGAGTTTGATTCGGGTGTAGACACGCTGTGGACATTATTTTTAAACATTAGGTCTTGAATAAAAATATAGTTAATATATTAAAATACAGTAATCAAGGGATAAAATAATTGTGTTATACGCGTCTTGCTCTTGGAGAGTATTGAAGGGTCTTCTGCTGAGTTTCGTGTGATATTGCACATAAAGACGTTATATTAGTTACATTAGGACTCATTATGCAGAATTGGATAAGACAAGAATAATAAAGCAGCGGCTAAAAGAATCTGATGTTATTTGAAAAGTTTAGCATTTGTTTTATCCGAGCTCTACGCCCCATATAACCTGATTGCCCCTTACGAGCTATTTTTTCCGAGCACCAATGTACCGCGTTAATGGAAGATTGCCTGCACTGGCATACTGGTTACCGTGGATGGACAGATAAATCGATAGGCAATACGCCCTTTACATAGCTCTTACTCCTGCAACAAAAACCATTTTAGCAAGAAATATTCGTATTCCTGTCCGGTAACTCAAAAACCTCCTTAAATAACGTAAACCTAACTCCTACAATTAACCCTTTATACCACAATTGACCCTCTATATTATAATTTGACAAAGTTAGAATACCGCAGAACACAAAAAGAATATTAGACTCAAAGTTCGTACTATATTCTAGGCCAAGATACTATATCCTCAGGCCAAGAGACTCAAACAGTTTATCAACGTTAAACCGTGAAACTCATATCTATATCAGCAAAGAGTCCGGGACTTTCTTCGAATCCAATTACCACCGTGGAAACGTTTCAAAAATGACTTTCGCCCGCTTCTCTCAGATAGCGATTACACGGTCATGCTCGCGCGAGGATCGATGCTCTTTCTCCATTACCGGGATACACACGCCGTGGCATCGCGCTTCCGCTTTGATCGGCCAATCCGTCCACGTCGAGTTTGTCGCGGTATTACGTCTCGTTAGGGAATTTTCGCCGTCGAGTGACCCTGCACAAGGTAAGTCCTCTCGAAATCCCTCCTCTTCCTCGTTGGGCTCCCAGGATCGGCGGAAAATCTTGAAAAATGAAGGGGCGGCTCGCACCAGGAGGGGAGAACACGGTCGAGCAGGGCGAAACGGTTTTAATTGGAAGCCGTAGGGGCGAGGGGTGAGAAGCTGCTGAAGGTCGGGAGGACGAGGGGCTGGAAGGAAGGAAGGAAGGAAGGAAGGAAGGGCGGTGGTTCTTTATTCCCGCGCGACCCTCCCCAATGCCACGTACAGGCTGTGGCTAGAAAGATATCGGTATTTCTTTATTTCTGTATGCATGTATCGGTTAACGCTCGGACGATATTAAAAGTTGTTTACGTTTCGATTAAACCGCCCGACAAGAAGGAGTAAGCATCGTAAAAGAGCGAAGCCTAAGTAAGATCGTTCGATCAACATTCGAAGCGAATTCCAATTCAATACTGACGGAAATTAAGCGAAAATGGGACAAGGTGCTTTTGATGTTTCATACGAATTTTATATTCATCTAATAGACCAGCTAACTTAAAACATAATTCCTCTATGCCTCTTTTATTACATCTCCTGCATTGCTCTTCTTTCAGATATATTTAAATTTATATATTCCAGAGCACTTGGATTCCAAGTACCTCGTACAATACAAATACTTTTAAAAAATCACCACGACGTAAAGTAACACGATTACAGCTCCCATTGACCAGGTTTCAATCCTAATCCGTCGAATGAGTGACTTTCGAATGTCTCACATTTCACCTGCAATCCCTGTGAGAATTACGATTCATTGTTACAAGAGTTATACCGATTAAATCGTACAAATGGGTGCGGAGTTTTTCTTCGTAAAGTAGAAGCTCCGCGGGATCTTCCGCGTCAGGGCCGACGGATTTGGGAAAAAGAACTTAATTCGTTTCCCATTAGAATTTACGTAGCCGGAAAATAAAGGGTCGACGAATAGCATGGTGGTGCTGGGTGGCGGAAGAGTTGGGGGGGGGGGTGGAGGTTGCACGAGGCGGAGTTCCTCTTACGCGCAGCTATCGAGTTTTACGGCGAGGAAGCATCGTGGAAAATAAAATTGGCCTCGTCAATGCGACGATTCGGCAATCTCGACTCCCCGCGATCGAGAGAGAAAAAACCGAAACGGTTTTGCCGGACGGGGCGGTACGTAGAATCGTTAACCGACTCGTATTTATACAGAGAGTTGCCAGTAGGATGGATACACGAAATACAGGCTGAATGTGGTTTTCTCAAATATCCGGCACTCTTTTTGCAACACGCTTCACCGTCAATTAATATTTCTTTTATCATCACACTCGCGAGCGTATAATTACGCAGGTTTTTCTCCTTCTAAATGCCAGCGCACATTTTTATCGAATTGTTCAGATGTTACGGGTGTAAAAAGTGGGCAAATACGCATTTAATTGGTTACGAGCAAAACGTCGCTATTATGCTTCCGCGCTTCGTGATTTGAAAATATTCTCACATATTCCGGAGTTTTGCCAAATATTCTATATATGTATAGATATTACGAGAATCCCGATATTTTTTCTTGCACCTAAATAAACTCCCATTCGCAAATTGTTTTAATTACACGCTGTTCTTTGCGATCTCTTTCTCATCACACGCGACAAATATATAAATAGAATTTGTATTTCATCTTTGGTATTTATCAAGTTGGCGCGCAAAATGCCAGAGACCTCAGAGCCAATCAGACTGACGCTCCAAGCGCGATGACTTAATTCCATTACGATTCGCGTTCACGTTTTGCGTTTAGGGGTGGAAAAGAATAGGAGAAAAGAAGGAGAGACGTAAGTAAAGAAACTTTCTTTACGAGTACATATACTCGGTGAACCATGGATACTCGAGTGGATCGCCATCGAGTACCTTCATACGACATCGGGTTCCCGCTCCCTTTTTCCGCCGCTTTTTCTTCCTGATCGAAGCGCCAATCCGAGCGTGGAAAGGACGCGAAGAGTTTTTTTTCGAAATCAAAGGGCCGCCTGGCCGTATAAATTCGAGTGCACGGCCACCGATGCTTAAGCGGCGCGCACGTACCACGGTTTCACGATTCGAGCATCCGAGAGCCAAGAAAAACGCTGAAAAATGCTCTCCCCCGAGCTTACGATCGATTAACGCAAAATCGGTTTGGCGAACCGTGAAACGTAGTGCTGGCGGTTCTTTCCCCTTTCCATTTTTCGGACTTTGATTCTTCCGCATTACCCGACCCTTGTCCCCATTTTTCTTCTTTGGTACAACGACAATATCCGATTGATGCTTAAGAAAATAATGCGCGTAGGTTTATGTTCAAGTTTTTTACTCTTTTTTTTGGTTGGATAATTTTTCGTACTGATCGCAAAGATTATTTATTTCGTAAGATTAAGCGTTATTAAACGCATTTTGAATCAAGGAGCTTATCGAAAGGTTTAAAGGTGATTTGAACCTGTGTCTGTTACATAAAACTTACCTTATCGTAGCTCAAAGATACAATATACATATGATATATCTGTTTTACGCATAAAGTGCATAGGTTAAACTGCAATACAAATAGTATGCCTCCCATTAAGTAATTAGCGAAATAAATAAAATATTAGAAGTACGAAAGGATGAAATATAACGAGTGAATAAATAAATTCGTACTTTCTTGGACTTCCGAAAGTAACGTGTAGAGCGTATTTCGGAGAGTCCACAACTTAGATTAAACGGTAGATAATTCGCTGGATAACAAAAATAGATACCGGATAAATTTCGAGGGCGGAGTGTACAGGACGTCGGACGGCGGAATCTAAATCTTAAACGGTAAACCCCGTGTTAAATGGCCTTTAAAATTAAGCAAGCAAACAAACGCGCAAGAAGTAGTTCTAAGCGTTCCGTTGGCAAAGCGTTAATCTTCCTCTTATCACGTCGATATCCCGTAAAATCCGGCGCTTCATTAACGTTCCCGGCTCGGCGCCGTGCGAATTACTCTAGGGATAATCCTGCTCGGCGGACATCGTTGCCGGGATAATTAATGTCCCGTTTTCGGCAAGGTGCACCGACGCGCCTACGTGAGAAACTGGTGATGTTGGCGTGAGATGCTTAAACCGGCGTCACGACCGGTTCCACGCTCGTTCGCGTGCAATAAACGTGGAAGCACGGTAGACGAGTTCCTCGGCTCTTCTAAATCCGACGAAGTGCACCCTTCAAGTGCGCATCCGAATGACGAGAGTTCTAACTCGTTTATCTTTGTTCCTTCAATTCTTGTCCCCGAATCGTTGGGGACTGTCAACTCACGCCTGTATAGCCGAAGGTTGCTGTCTGTTGAGATTTTATTAACCACCATCGAGCACGATTGGCCGAAGACAAAACCGTTCAACCTGATACTTGATCCGGTAGAAGTAGAGTACGCAATACACGCAACCCGCCTCGGGCGTCTTTATAGAAATCATCGTTTAATGGTACAAATTAAAAATGTAAATGAGAAACTGCACCGGGACATGGTATCTTCTAGTCGTCTTGCTCGTAACTATGATAAAGCCACGCGCAAGCCTAAAAGATGCACTAATTAATTCATTTCCTACAGCAAGCCAATTAGAGAAAAAATATTTTTATCGAGTTTGCAACTTGTATAGCAGTCAGTACAACATTCAGATACAACAATCAAACCTACAAGTTCCACTGTTTAGCTAGAAACGAGTAAAAAACAAACGCCCCAAAAAGGGTACAACGATAAATAACCAGTTAAATATGAAAGCGGTATGATGATACCAATCAGAAGACTTATGCCCAGAGAATTTACATCGATTTTATATCACGAAAACTCCACGCTGCAAATAAACCTCCTGTCCAGCCCTGAGTTTGTCTCTCCAATACAAGCACGGAGTTAACCTTTCAACTTGAATTGTAAATATCTCTTTCTCCACGTTTGCATTTTCCTAAACAACCCGTGGTAACCACGGCACGGGCGTTCCTCCTTCGGCCTAGAATCTATCGGCTGTGACGAGCCACCCGCGATCAGGATTGGAGCGCACACACGGCGCACGGAAAAGGGCCCGAGGTAACGACTGACATTTGAACTCGATTCTTCCCGGTAGAAGTCTACGACTGGTATCCTCAGCACCATCGTGTGCCGGCTTGTCTCTCGCCCACGTGGCCGCGTATGGCCGGCCATTATCGTCGGCTTCGATCGGAGCCGCGGTGTGTGTTGTCGTGGGCGATCGCACGGCTAGATGTCATAATATCTGCCGGCCGTTTCGGGCGATGCAGCGCCGTCATCGTGCCTGCCGACCGATTTCGACAGTGACGCAGTGCCCCGACAATGCCGCTGGCATTGTTGCGCCAGGATATTCGCGTTACATAGGGCGGAGGGCGGATAAATTGCTCGTTGAGACAAAACGGTCTTGCTGGCTCCGTGACGCGTGGGTGGCTCGTCGCGGACCGGTGCTCTTGTAGGAGTACCCTTTCTCGAAATGATACCCTCGGTATCGAAATCCGAACTCGCCATTCTAAGGCCCGTCCTCGTTCTCACAGACCGTGGCCGTAAAAGGCGGCGCTGATCTTTGCGCTTCTTTCACACTGGCCGATGTCTCGCTTGAAATGTGCCTGATACACGCATTGGCGGGATTCGCTTTCCTCGGTTCCGTGTCGTGATGTCCGATGATGATTTTCTTGGGCGCACGGAGAGAGGTACGGTCGGATCCTCGCAGATGTGATAATGTACCTTGATAGGTAATCTGGCGGCTTTTTGAGGAGGTAATCGATATCCTTGGTGTTAACTCTGGAGTCTTGTATTAACGATTAGATGTACTTTATTTTGTAAACTATGTTGGTTATCCATAAAATTTCGCACGCTCTCGGGGGTGGAATGAATCTTCTGAGATGTATTCTCCCGCAAAATTAAGTTTTATACATTCTCGAAATATCTTACCTCTCAGAGATTAGTCGTTATACATGGACATGTAATATATGTGGCGAGCTGTACAGGTGTAAAAGTGATGTAAGGTATTATACCTTACGCCAGCGGTCCTTTGTTCGTTGTTAGGGAATTATTGTTGGAAAAGGCGATCGTTGTCAAGAGATTTGCGAGGCGTCGGAGAGTTTGCGCAGAACGATCGAGGAATAAATGTATTTATTATTTGTTGTGCTTCATGTTTTCCTACGTAGTCTCTGTTCATGTTTTTATGTGCTCTTTGCTGAACAAACAACAACCTCCTCAGTTGTGCGGATTACACACGAAACACAGATGATACGGACAATCCACCTGTCATATGGTGCATACGATGCATCGAGCAACGTTGAAAACAGAAAGTGAAACAAAGTAGCCCAATATTGATAAAAATAATGAAGTTCCACGAGATTAGGCAGGATTGTAAAGCCTACCGAACGTGAAATCAGGCAACGAAGTTGATCGCCGAGTTGGTAACGAGATTTTCGAACGAGAAGCGCCGATGTGAATTTCCTCGAGCTTGGAAACGGCTCGGGGCAAGGGAGGCCGTTCACGATTTTTAATTTACACGACACCGCCGCGTTTCCCCGCGTAATCGTTTTAACGATCTACCGGAGTCTCGTGACGTTCGTAATTGACAGTGCGCGGCCAATCCGTGGATTAACTTAACCGAACCAATCTGCGGGCGAGTAACCTTGACGAGCGAATTAATTAGCAGCAACGGATGCACGTAGGCGTTAATGAGTCGTTGCACGGCAGCATTTCCACGCGCTTTATATCGGCGCTCTACGATCGAGTGTTCAACCGGGTAGATATTAATCTCACCGATTATTTTAAACGGCCGCCGGCAGAGAGGAAGAAATGGCAGCGCCAACACCCCGCATTAAGAACCGTGTAATTTGCGACGATGAAAAATTCACGCACTGGCCACCTCCGTTAACCCTTCTATTGCCCAGAAATTTGACTGGAATTGTACAGCACCGCCGGGGAAATGAAGTGTCGCTGTACACGCATAGCTGCTGGGTCCGTCGGAAAGTATTTTGACATGGCTTCTTCTTTATCGATTTTCAGAGGAAAATATTAAAAAAGAAAAAAGATTGATTACTCACGTACTCCTAACTTCTGAACCTCACTTCACATTTAATTATTTGAGCCACGGATTAGTGGACAAAGAATTATTGTTCCCACACGATAATGTCGATTCTATAGGCGGAGTTTTACTGCAAAAAGAAAAGATGGAGCATTGAAAGATAACAATCTGTGAATAGGCTGCTCGTAAAAGACCGCAAGGAATGTACCGTTAAAAAGCAATGGTGTTTTTTAATGGTTCTAATTATTAATTGAAAGAGTTATTTATTTTGCAAGGCACCATTCATGAAGCACTCTCAAGTAAATATCGCAGGCGTCAACATTTAGTCATATAGAATTTTTGAGATTTCTTAATTACTTTTTCCCGGTAAAGAGCGTAGTTTCCTTCCTGAAATATTTTATACGTCTGAACCCGCGAAAAAAAAGAACTTGAGGAGAGCGTGTATAACCACCTACGTGCCACGATTGGCAAATCAGTGCCCACCTATGAGTAAGCCAAGGGGCATGTCACTTGTTTCATATGCTAACTCCGTAAACTCCTGTTATTTATTTTTTCCCGAAGCGTCCTTCGATATTCGTCACCTTATGTTAAACAGAAGTATCAATTCTTAACTCAAGATATTATAGTAAGGAAGAAATTCATATAGCATCCAGGAACAATGAAAAAGTGGGTAGATCGACGAACATATTTTCACTATTTTGCATTAAACTTCCAAATCATCATCTCTGGTTTTTCCATGTGATACGTATACCGTATCTGTGGTGGTTTGAAACCCATCTTAAACAGTACGTCCCAGGCCAAATGACCTTAGTACTCAGCGTCCAAAACGAATAAAAAAAGAACAGAAACCCCAATTGTTTCACATTCGTGAGAACATCATCGCACCCCCGATAGACGCTCGCGGCACACGACCAGCGCTCGTTAACGTGCATCGCACCGGAGGATTCGATCGCGATAATTTCGCCGAGCGTCGTGGTATGCGACAAAGCGAAAGAGAACGATCGCCCTGGCACCTGTTTGCACGTGTTCGACATAATACGCGCGAGAAGGACAGGGGATATGCAGGCGAATCGACAGATCTTAGCCGCGGCGGTAGGAGCTTCGTACCGCGGAATTAATTAGCATCGGCGGATACGTGTAGGCGTTAACGAGTGCCCCCGGTGGCTTTTTGACATCGGCATCCGTTAATCGGCGCAATTAACGGCCGATAGGAATCGCCGCCCGTTTCCCGATCGTTCTCGTTGCTTTCGCCCGGCACGTTATCGTCCTGTAATCTACGTCCTACGATCGGCTCTCGCCCAGGCTATATAGCTTGGTGATATAGGATCTGAGAACGCGGCCCAACTATTAATTAAAGGCCTTCCGCTCTGCGGAGGAGGCGAAGTCGTTAGTTCACCTACGTAAAGAAAGGAGTGATTTAGGAACGTACCGATCCGACCGCGGACTTTCGAATACGGATTTCTCCGAGCGGCCCCGCGGGTTTCTAATGAAAAAGCACGTGCGAGTAACGTTTTATGTGTGGCCAGAGGTGAAAACTCTATGGGCACAGTTGTTAACGAGTGATTGAATGGTACGTAAAAGCTTTCGGTGGATTCGCGCCGCGTCGCGGGAGGAGGGGGGCGTAACGAGCGAGAAATACGGAAGATAACGTGATAATTATTAACGATTGAGCGTACTTGCATTGATATTTCACCGACGGCGGGTTGATGTGATTATTAATCGTAGATTCGTAAGGATAAGAAGGGAATAATCCACAACTAAGATTGTAGTTTAGGACTAACGATTAATATAGAACGAGCAATCGCTTTTCAAGGCACGAGTGACTTCTGGAATTCGGTACACGATATATTCTCTAATTTATGGATACTAGATGAAGCGTTATTGTGCTCATACTAAATATATGCACGATGAATACGTAACACGTGATTACAATTTAACCTTTATATTCTAACTTAACGTAAAAGTCCTACGTTATACTCTTCTCGACTCTCTAACGAATTTATCTCTGGACATTTACCGAAATCTCGTCCTGGGGACAAGATAATTGTACGTGCCATTCTTTTCGAAAAAAAAATTCATAACCGAGTTCGATTGCTCGAACTTTCCTCCACGGCACATTAGTGGCATTCAGGGGGATTTGTATCCTTGGTTGAGTTCGCTGTCACTTTGCGGGTCTATTTTCCACGCTCGCGGGGCGGGGGAGTTATTTCTTTGCAGAAATAGGTTGGCTCGTCTCCTCTTTTCCTCTTTCTCTCTCACTCTCTCCCCCCTCCCCTTTCCGCCTTCCTCTCTGCCGGCCTTTCTTTCTCCCTCCCGTTGCTTGAGGAACGAAGCCGAAATAAATCCGCAAAGCCGGGGTTAAAATCGATGCTGCGGTCGTTTAGAAGGGATAGGGCGTACAGACGAAGGTTGCTGGAGGAGGAAGGAAAAAAGAGAGGAAGCTTGGAGAGTTGGAGACGGAAACGCGGTAGGGGAATGGAGCCCGTGGAGGAAAGGAGAGACCGGGAGGGAGAACGGGGGAGAGAGAGAGAGAGAGAGAGAGAGAGCGAGCGAGAGCGAGAGAGCGAGGTATCCTGCGTTTGGCAGATCGTGGATATTGGAAGGAGGCCCGTCGAGGTCGCGGAAGACGATCCTAAGGTCGTTCGTCCCTGGATTCGCCCTTACGCTACCGAGATTTCTCTTTTCTCCAACTTTTGCTTGAGCAATCACATTTTACGAACTGACTTGTGGCAACGTAGACGGATAACCGATAACCGTGCACGTGCCTCTAATAAGAATCGAAATTTTGTTAAATCGGCACGAACGCTTCGCTGTCCCGGCTCTACTCGCGCTTCCGGCCGGTAGTTAGCCCCTCTCCGCGTTTTCTCGCCTTCCCATCGAACTTATATGTTCCTCGAAGTAAAAAGACATTTCTCGGTTAAATAGAAGTTACAGCCGGCCGAGGAGCCACGATCAATACCGCGTTATATACTCGACGCCGTGTCCAAAAGCCTTTTACATCCGAAGTATCTCCAACATCTTTTGCCCCGTACAAACGTTTCGAACCAGTTGCCACGTTCATACCGAAACAAAGTGGCTGTATTTCAGCAGCCCGGGGTCCGCCGTTACACGTATACAAAGCCCTCTGGTCAGTTTGAAGCCCGGAAACGTGCTTGTAACAGTTACCATCCCGGGAACACCCTGTACGAGCGGACGGTATCCGTTCCTCGGTGGTCGAGGGACCGTTCAATTTCCAGGCTGGAAAACGCTGAGGCTGCGTCAAAGTTTGCGGTTGCCCGGATAGCTAGCGTGGAGTATCTTACGTTTCGAGAAGGGCCCGGGTCCACCTGACGATAATGATGGCGGCCCTATCGATTCGAGGACAGTAATTGCTCCGTCGCACTTTCATCGTCCGGTACGTAGGAAGGTAGAGAGACCGAGGCCCCACCCCCCTCCTAACCCCCGTCTATGCGCCCGCGAACTTTGCTAGCAATTAGATTCTTGAGGGCAGCCCTGGTCCAAGGCGGTGCCCGTAGACGAGCAACCGATAACCACGCACGTGCCCCTAATGAGGAATCGAAGCCCACGTCGCTTCCAACGACCTAGGATCGTTTCTTGTAGGTAACACTCCCTTAACCCACCTTATCCCGGTCCGCTTGTTATTACGAGACGTTAATCTCGCCGGAGCGGCACGGCGCGTAATTCAAGAAGGCTGCCCTCGTTATATTAGTATTTTACCGTCGGAAGCGGTAATAGGCACGCTCCGGAGAGGTTATTAGGAAGGCCTGCATAACGGCGATCACGGCGGTGCCGCTTAACAGTCCGATGCGAGCTCCGAGATCAAAGGGATATAATCGCTATCCGGATGGTTTTCTACGCTTTTTGCCTTATTTCCACTTGCCAGCGGGTTTAATAGAAACATTCGCGTTTTGCGGACGACGAGTGGCTCTGTGGCAACTCTCGTCGCTTGTCAAGTTTAGGATATTGGACTAGTATTTCGTTTAAGGAGGATAATGATGTCGTGAATTTTTTATTCGGTTTTAAGCTGAACGCCGCGTTTTTATGATTGGAGAGTGACTTCAAGGAATCGTGTGTCCGTTGTCGTGTTTCGTTTTGTGAAGTGTTCGTGAATAATCATAATATTGTGGTTTATTAACTGTTTTTAGGTCTGTGACACTGAGTTGCGTGAAAGAAATGGGAAATGAGTAGTAAATTCATTGTTGAATTGTATCCTTCTACTGGAAAATTTCCTTCCTGCCGATTGCGAATAACTCTAGCCAGTTATTGTTATCAGGATTGATAATATCGCGCGATTTTCAATTTAAACTTAGATAAAAAATCTTTCTCGATGTCTCCTCTGAACGACTTTTCTTTAAACAGAGACAGGTTTAATGAACTTTCCGTTTCATCCAGTCCCCCCACGTAGAAACACAACTATCGTTAATCCTGTTCGTAAACCTGCAGTGGCATTACGTACGTATAATAACTACTTTTAGTCATTTTTCTTTTTACACTAACCTGTATTTTAGTTTAAACGCACATGTGTAAAGAGATGTTTATAAAGTTCTGTGGATTATATTCTGCATTTTTTATTTGATTTACGCAAAGTTATTCATGCGATGTCGTAGTCTTTTAACATAATTTCTATGTGGTTCTGCATACGAGTTTCATCGCTAAGATGGTGTTTTTAATACCTTTTTTGAAATACTGCTCAAGAGTCTCTTTTATCTAGTGATTTATAGCTCCTTCGACGTCACTTCTGTCCCAAAATCGTACATCAGCACGTGAGTTCTTGAAGTAGGGGAAGAGATGGTAATCGTTTTTCAAATACTCCACATAATCGTTTATCACTTTCACATAGCTTTAGGACCTCTTTCTATAGAAAAAATATAATGTTTTTTCATGCAGGTATAGAATGTTCCCTATGGTCGCAATTTTCATATCTCAGAAGCGTGTTTGTACTTGCTCAAGGGTTGAACAATAATGCTATGAACGTTAACCAGCGGCATTAGGAGAATACGTGCAGATACTTGTCCATACACGATAGCATTAGCCATTAATCCTACATCCTATCGTTTAGTTTGCGAGTTTCGAAACTTCGAAAGCATCCATCGTACTTTTCGACCAACATCGAACTCAACTTCAACGTATTCCAGTATACCATATCCACCTTCGAGAATAAGGAAATGACGAGGGTGAGTAAATAGGTTTATTCCATCATTCACATAGCGCAATAATACACCAGAAAATGATTATGCGCAATTACAAGTACGTTATACAGGTTTTGCACTCAGAATGCACCCTTTTGGACCTCAAGTTTTGACGTTTTGACGTTTTGAAGCATTGACGACATAAAAATATCCGGTATGAAGTTCTTGCTCCAATTTATACGTAATAATCCTTGAACATAGAACTATACAAAATAATATTAAATGACGTGATGCTTATTTATTATAAAAAATAATTATACATATACACGAAATTTATCTATAATGATTCTCCTACTCCGTTGGATTATTATATACACACCTATATCATGATATAATTATTGCAGACTGTAAGAGTAATAGTCGCAACAGAACGATCAATCGTATCAAATAACTGATCACCGTTTGAAGAATCAGCCAAACTATTTCTCGTGCAAAATTTAATTTTTTAGAACGTCTCTTCGATAAAAAGAAACTCGATTTCCAAGAGAGTGAAATCGATCGATAAAAAACTGAATTCAACCATTATCGAACGAATGCCGCCATATTCACGACTTCATAAATATTCCAAGAAAGTCGTATGCCGCCATACAGGCGGCATGATGTTCCATCCCTATATATATACATCTATTCATTTATTTCAATCCCCACTATTTTTTTTTTTGTAATTTTCACATCAGTATCTTTTTGTACAGACACATCTGTTCACATACTACCTATTAATACTCAAAATTATTTACACACTTTTTCTCGCTCTAATAAAAAACCAAATACCTTCTTAAAATTCCGTCGAACTACTGGTCATTGTTCTAGAAAAACGCGCTCGCCCGTTAAGGCTTAACTTGCAAGAGGATGAATTTGAAATGCAGGGGTGCGTTGAATTTGGGCGCGAAGCCTGTATCAACTTCCCTCATAATGTCGGGCGTTAATCATCGAACAGACGCGATATCGAGGGGGTATCGCGCAGTAGTGCGCGGTTACCTTCGCGCGGGGGTTCGTTTTGTTTTGATCGCCGGTGGAAAAGTTCGCGAGGGAGGAACCTAACCGGCGAAATCCGCGACGGCCCGGAAACCGGAAGGGGGTACGCTCGAGGTCGGCTGGCACGCTCGTGTTCCTGGGGATCGTTACGGTGCATTCAGTAACGTAGGCACTGTCTGGCGCATCGGCCGAGGGAGCACCGGGGCGAAACTTGAAAATAGTTAAAGCGAATAACTTTAATGCGCCGTACTGCGTGGCCCGGGAGGCAAGAGGGCAAACGGGGGGAGGGAAGGGGGTCGGATCCGTTTGAGCAAGCCGCCGAGGCAACCGCTCCGAGTGACTTATAACTCCGGGCTGTGTGACCAGCCCCGGGAAGTACTTAAAATTAATGAGCTTTGATTTTTTCCTCCCCCCTCTTGAAACACCCACCTTGTATCTTATTCGATAACCGTTCCACTTTTTTTCGCCTTCGCAGACCAACCAAATCCTTCGCCTTACGAAATAGGCGGAGATTTTTAAATTAATGAGTTGATAAATCTCGTCTTTTTTATCCTCTTCGGTGGTTCGATACTTGGCGGATGAAATACGAGGTGATTGTAAAATCAATGCGTTCTCGTTCTTGGGATCGAAACGCTCTGATTGTATTTTAGGTCGATAACAATAAAGTTCGATCTTGTTTGGGATAACATTCTTCGGATCGTGCGTGGGACGCTAAACGTCTAGTTTCATATACCAGAGGAGCTTTTAGTTTCGCGCGTGTTGTAACGCAAAGGTTAATCAATTACCGTATGCGCACGTTGGTGGAAGATATCGACCGGTAGCACGAAGGACTACCTCCTACGGATTAAATTTTTCGTTCTACTTCCATCGGGCCTTGTCTATCGCGGGCTGAACTCGTCGCTCGCGATCTCGATTCCAGGGCATGAAAATAGCGTAATCGCCGGTGCAATCAAGCGTGTAAGGTCGTGTTATGTAAATCGAATGACGACGCCAAAACGTACCGCCTTTTGGAAGTAATCTAACCCTATAGTCACGCCAGCCAAATTGTACTCTTTTGTAATTTTTAATTTCACGCAAGTATAGCATTTCATGGTTAGTTATGCAATTGCAACACGCATTATCGCGTGTTAAGATTTTCGGAGTTGTTGGTAAAATTAGAGACATTTCGAAGTTCTTAGTGTTCAAACGACGGCTGCAATTAAAGGTGATACTTGAGGTATATATTACGCCATAATTTTGATCCATATTACAAAAATATCAAATATAATATTTTGAATTTAAATCAAAATCATTTCTGTGATATTATCTTTAAGCGTTTTTAAGCATAATTTTACTTTCGTGTAATTACTATCGCCAACCACGTAGACGATATCTTGTTATGCAATGATATGCAATGAATAAGTATATGCCGTACAAAATGTTTTCAAATCACTCAAGTTTAAGCGTTAGCCTCAAACGAGAAAATTCAAATGTAATGTTCAAATTCAGAATATTTTTTGCCAAAGCGAAAGTTCTTTTGTAAGGTAGAAACCTCGGAACAAAATCGATGGGTACGCGTGCCACCGAGTACAATGACTTTCGACATCCCTTTCAATACGGCAGACTTGTTCGCGCGTAAACTGTCGCTGTACAGGACATTCAAGACTCAAATTGCCGTTAGTACACCTCTTACAGCACAAAGAAAAACGATTAGCTTAAAATAACGACTGAGAGCCCATATCGAGCTACGTTATAGTTAAGCTACACACTAAAAATTATAAACTACTACACGGTTCATCTTCACCTACTTCAATAATTTTCCCTTATATTATACTTCTATCCAAATTAATGTTCCCTCAATTTATTTCTCGAGCCCCGCAGTCGTGGCCAAATTATTTAATTCCCACGCGCGAGTGTCGAACCCGTCCACCGTACTCTAACTCCGTAAAACCAAATCAAGAATATGTTAAAAAGTGTGCGGAAATCTGCCCGCTAAGACGACATCTTGTGCCATTATAATGGAAATCACCGAGCACGGAGGTTAGTAGTTTTCCACCAAAAATGATAAACGAACGCGAAATTTTAATGGACGACCGTAATCACCGGTAGGAACCGACGGATACTTGACGATGGCCGATTATGGTCACCGTTAGGAGCGAAGGTATTAAAACGACGATTTTCGGTCGGTCGGTCCATCTGCGCGATACCGTTGATTCGGGGCGCTAACTGGACTCGTTCCCTCCAATTGGCTCTGATCGTCACAGCTGCGCCGGGCAACCTCGTTGTCGGTAGCCACCGCCGTGCGACGTCTTATTATGCAAATTTAATGACGTCGACGATGCGATGCACGCGCGCGCCAGCGTTCCCATGGACGTACGGCCGCGCTTGAGAACGCCTTAAGGTTGCTACGAGGGGGTTGGAGGGCGCACCTGATAAACCGCGCGACATTTGGAAATGTCAGGGTGATAAATACCGGCCCGCCGTGGTAATGCACCAAGAGCCGGGCTCCTTGTTTCCAGCCGGAAGGTTTCTACGCTGCTTTTTTCGCCGGTGAAAGTGTTGCCCTCCCCTCCTGCGCCTCGCTTGGAAAAATCGATCCACGTCTCGAAGCTTGGGTGGGCTTATCACGCGAACTCGTGCCTGATCGCGGGATACGCGAGATTTTCGTGGTGGTAATCGATATAACCGGCCGGCGGCCTCGTGCATGAATTTACACGCGGACGAATTTAGCATACGGCGATTTGCATGTACTATGACGATAAGTACCCGGTCGCGCGGTTACGTACACACGGGCTATTTTATACTTCTTTTTCGTCATTAAGGATCGATATGCTCCGTGCATTCTCGGAGATTCGGTATGTTTCGGGGCAAATGCGATTTACACGGTACTCGAGGACTTTGTGGTCGATACGCCGATATGTTTTTGACGAAAAAACGGGAGTAATTATTTTGATTCGATGCTAATTTATTTGTACGCGACATATAAAATTGGCACGACGTAATATTTTCGCAATTCTCCGAGCTTTTTAATTTGTCGAGCGGTATTGATAATAATGTACAATTGCGGAATAGCGGATAATACTTCTAAAATGGAAAATGCACATACAAAATATTATTATATTCATGCGTGCACCGTTTTCACTGACATCTAATTTTCTAAGATTCTTCAATATCGTAAATCGCACATGTCAAAGCAAATACCCAGCTAAAAATCTAAAATTGGATAAATCGATTATCTATGCACAGCCTTCCGTAAGTTCGAGCAATCGCGTTCGCTTTCGGATAAATAAGCACTTGCGTTTAGCACGTACTTATGGCGAGACGTACTTTCAAACGCTGGCTATTATCGTTGTTGTGTCGTGGTATTTGCGACAACGGAGACGAGGAATAATGGGTAGGGTTTTTTCTCTCAAAAAATCTTCACGCGAGGGAACACCGATATCCTTCCACGGTCTTTATCCCGGGGGGGTGTACCACTCTAGAGTTTAGCGTAAAGCTTTTTTCCCTTTTTACACGCCATACCATTTCCTGGTTTAACGCATGAAAAATTTCAAGCCGTCACGATTTGGAAACGTCAGGTTGACAAATACGTTCGGCGTGATAATGCACTTGCGTGACACCGCCTCGCTCCGCGGGGATGTTTTCTTCTTCCTTCTCCTTTTTTCACGGAAGGGAGCTACACCCCGGAGCAATCAATTCGCGCCGAATACACCGCCTTGGTCGGAAGTGGGATCGCCGAATTTAACATTTTTCTCCTGATCGACGATACTTAGCACGTCAAGGACCGCATACCGAGATTCGCATCTTTGTCCAGGGACACGGATTGCAGAAGGGAAATGGATTCGTATTCCAGCGTAATGTAGGTTTCTATTAATCTGACCGGAAAGCATTATTGTTCGTTGCACGCAATTTTTTATGCCCATTAAAAGTGAAGTAATTTATTTTCAGTTTTCATAATAACGTTTCCCCCGAATAGCGATAAAACTTTAAACTCCTGCTACTGATATTTCCACCGACGCTGTTTTTGTTAATATGACACATTATTCGTACTCGCGTCGCGACAGATATGCTCTTTTGCTCGTAAGCATCTTCTCTCGAGAATGTGTTAAAGTTTCGGTAAAAACTACTTCGCTCCTTGTTGGAATACTCTTGTCGTATACAGTCGTCCTAGACACGTTAAAAATATTCGGCCCCGAAATCCATTACCCAATAAGACTGTAAAAAGAGCTTTATAGAACGGAAAAAGGGAACCTACCGGGAGAAAACTTATTTTGGTGCATCCTTTTTAAAATGGATACAGGAAGCAGAAGAAGCAACACTTTCGCTCATTACGCTCAAAACTTCCCGACCGCGGCTCCGTTCAGCCTCGTTTCGGTCAGAAATTAAAAGCCCGATATCGCTGGGGCAAACTTCGAACAAATTCTGTCCGCCGTGTGTATAGCCGTCGAAAAGCGATGTACCGTGAAAAGAGAATTTTTGTCCCGTCGAATCGAGGGCAGGCCTGCAACGATTCAGCCGCGGGCGCAATATGCCGAACACGTGTCGGGGCTGTCGCAGGTACGCGCGCGAAACGTGCGACGGAGAGGGCGCAAGGGGAAGGAGGGAGAGATCGCGTCGGTGGCCTGCAAATTCGTGTCTTAGGAACACACTCCGCACAATGCATTCCGAAAAAAGATCCCACGTGTCGAAGGATCCTCACGAACTTCCCGCCGGGGAAGAAATGCCACCCACCTCGACCAGCACCGTAGCAGTAGGTGTACTCGTTGTAATCCATGGACGGCCTCTTGAGTAATCCCTCACCCGGCACTAGATCCAGCAATGCCGTGGGGTCGCACATCGGGATCCGTTAGCACCGTTCCTCATCGATGGCGAAGCACCGTGCCGCGAATAGGCGCGGAATTTATCACGATGGCACGCACACACGCACTATTCCCTCTTGCACACTTTCCCGGACAAACGGAGCCCGGTAAGAACGATCCTTCCGGTCTGAACTTCAAAGCGAGCTCCGCGACATCGATGGATGGCGCGTACTCGGCGACAAAGTACGAGAAGATCCCGAATTAAACCGCGCTCACGTGAAATACGACCGGCCGAAGAAAGTCGCGTGCACCTGCTTCGCTCTTTCGCCAGGGCAGCTATCACCGCCGAGTCGGCCCTCGGTTCCTCCAGGCGTTCTTGCACCGATGCGCATTCGCACCTGTTAACTGCACTTCAAAATCAGGCACTTTGATCGAGCTCGATTCTCCTCGGGTCTTGCCTCCTTCTCGTCGTCCGCGACTCTGCGATGCCCCTGCGAGGTATTCCGAATCTAGGGACGATCTATCAACGGTGGCACGCTTTGGCACTCGCGCGACGAATCGATAACGCACGCACCCGGCGTAACTCGCTCGGAAATCCTCGGTTAGGAACGATCAGGCCTGCACCCTCGGCTTCGGTTGCCGGATTAATAACCAACTACCACCTCGTGACTCCTGCAGGACGCACCGTGACTAATTGCAAGCGCAGCACCGTGGGACTCGTCCCGACCAGCGGTGGGACCCTTGGGCTTATTTCTCCTCGTGGAAGATTCGTTCCACCGCGAATTCCCGATTCGACCGGTCGATAGACTCTTTCAGCGGCTGCCTTTGGATGTAACGACGGGGGTGAAGTGTCTATCGCGGGTATTCACGGTCGCTCGAAGACACTTCGGCGCGCCCTGGCACTTTTCACCTATGCAACGACGGGGGTGAAGTATCTATCGCGGGTATTCACGATCGCTCGAAGACACTTCGATGACACTTTTCACCGACGCAACGCCGAGGATATTGAGCACCAACACTTTTTACTCGGATATATCACTGTGCCGAAGGTAGGGATTTTTTTTTTCATCAACACGTTCTCTTCGTAACGCTCGGCAACAAGGCTCGAGATTTGGAGAATATGGAGAAATAACGAGAACTTCGATTATTCCTTGGAGTACCGATGTTCCTTGTACCACAATTTGTACTCTTATTTATCACTGATACAAAACTAAATTTCCTCTAACGCACAGTCCTTTTTCGATTATGTACAACGATGCGATGTACTACGCATAAAAATTCCAAGGGTAGGAGCTGTATCCTCGAAATCCAGACTTTTCGGAACCCTGCCCTTTCCACTCGAACCGTGTCACTGATTCAGCCAAGTAATTTTTCCAACGCTCACACTCCCTTCGCAACAATGTCCAGCAATGTACGAAAGCTATGGCGAGGGTTGCGCGCACCCTTTCGTGGCCAAGCGTGCTGCTTCTCCCCACACTTTATATCTAAATCTCTGATCCAAATATGAATTTTCTACACGCACACTTCTCTTCGCGATCAAGCCCTTCGAAGATCCCAGAGCTTCCGAGTATATCTGCAAATCCGTATCACCCCCTACTTTTCACTCTAATCCATCACCAACGCGCGATCCTATCCTTTTATATACACCATCCCTTCGCAACGATGTCCAGCAGCGTTCGAAGGTTGCGTCCAATCCTTCGTGCCCGTGTCTCGGCTCCGACTGACGAGATCTTCCCTCGCGGTACGAGTAACGAGGGACTGGAGGCCCAACACCGAAGAAAGGACGATGCGCACGCTTGCGCGGTCGGTGACAGACTGAGGACACAGGGCAAGCCGATGACTCCCGACACTGTGGCGGATCGAGCCGAAGAAGTGGGGAGCGAACGACGAGCGGCAGGGACGATTCTTCGGGCGGCGTGGTGGGGAGTTTTCTGAAAGGGGCATTCGGGGGCGTACGTGGGGGCCAAAGGGATGGCGCGGTAAAGGGGGAAGACAACAGCCGGTCCTCGAGGATCGTGGCAACCACTACTTCACCGATGCTGCAGCGGATTCCATCGAGAGACGTTTCACTCCCTTTCCCGCTTCGCGTTAGAAACCGGGCACGATCTTCTTTCGCACCTCGCCGTCTTTTTATGGCTCCCTTTCTTTTTTCCTATCGCCGTTTAATCGGCCGCGCATGCTACGGTTTGCTCGATGGACGATTAAAAGGGCTCTCTGCGCGTGAAATATTACGGGTTCTCGGTTACACCGATCATGAGCAGTGTTGCGGGATGTTCCGGGTTGCAGCTGCTGATAGCTGTTTCGTTGCAAGATGCTTAATAATCCTTGATGGAGATAATCGCGGGTAAAAGGTTTTGAGGAGCGAGAATAGGAACGTTGGTGTTGTTCGTAGAATTTGTTCGCGGCGTGTATCGAAAATGTGCAAAAAACGCTTATCAGTAGGGTATTTTTAGCAAAGTATTTCTTTCATATTTTCACGCGTTAGCGTATACGATATTTGATTGCTGCGCCCCAAGTAAAATTTTTTGCACTATTTGTTTCATTACAAGCAGTAATTATATCGTGGTAGATGTCGCTGAGCACGAACCTAAAGTTTCACGATAGAAACTTGCCAGCTTTAACGAGCACTTGGTTCACATTACTAAACTACTCCTAACATTTCTTGTGTATAATTCACCGAGCACGTGAATTCCTATGGTGATACATAGGAGAATTCTCAAAGTACAGAAGTCTTAATTCGTCCACGTACCATTCACTAATGATGGCACTCTCTCTCTCTCTCTCTCTCTCTCTCTCTCTCTCTCTCTCTCTCTCTGTTTTTCGACGAGGAAGTCGCGAGAAAACGATTCGTTCCCGAGGTCCTGAACGCACAACGTCCGGTAACTCCGACAGTGGCTTCGATGATCCCATCGCTTTTAACCCATCGGGCAGATTTCACAGTCAACTTGGCGTTACGCGATACCCTGCGAATTAATGGCCGAGAGTGCGAGTTAACGAGTCAATGGGTAGCGTAACGAGACTTGAATGGGCACTAGCCGGAGTACAGATGCTCGCGCGTAGGCGAGCGGTAGGAAAAGTATTGGCAAAGCGATGGCCCGGTATCTAGCTCCCGGCGCTTCCTACGACATGAGCTCTTTGAGAGCGTATAACCAGCCGGATTGATGGCATGTATGCGCGTACAACACTGGAAATATCTAAGCAATTGCAATGACGCGAAAGCATTTTTTTTACATGAATTACCGAAGTGCATAACGGTCCATTCTCTGAGACCATCATGCCTTCCGCGATATGCTATGGTGAAATGGATTTGTTTACTACTCTTCAGTCGCGTATGCCTTCTCAAAGACATACCTATGTAGAGTATGTGGGAATATAGGAAGCGTAGTAACTGGTTTTGGTATTGGGTATAAAGGCAAGTGCTCAATTGTTATAGCAGTTTGTTACGAAAGGATAAATAATTCCTAAAATTTTAGTAAATATAATATGCATTAAATTTTTTATAATAGTTGTATGCAATGGTTAAAAAATGTGATGCATGAAGAAATATTCTAATACTCTATAATAAGAGACATTTTCGAAAAAGATTTAATGCAAAAGAATGATTGTAATATACTTATTATAAAACTGTGACAGTTCAGTTTCTATACATTTTTTTAAAACGATGCTTATTAGATCACGGATAATTTCCTATTTATCCACTGTGATGGAATAAAATTGACATCAGCAGAGACTAATGAGACAAGCGTTGAATAAGGTTGAGATAATCAAGAGTCGGAGGTCATAAGACCTTATGGAGCTATATCTATAACGTCCAAACAAAGTTGACTGCGAAATTAATAAAATTCGTTAACGAAACCTATTAGCAAGATTGCTTTAGTAACAGTAAATTACATGTAATAATGTAATTTTCTTCATAAAAATGACAGACAATTGGTAATTAAATATATCAGGTGCATATAAATTTAAAATGAACAAATCACAGCGTACGCCGTAGGGCTTCTGTCTCGTTTTACTATTTTAATCCGTAAATTTAAAAATCCATCACTGAAGAGTTATCGCGGAAAAACGAATTATCGTGATAAACATTTTGTCGGCGTGGAAAATGTAACATTAAAATTTGAATGCGCATTGATAATATCGTGTGCCAGATACTTACACCGTGAATATTGGATTCTACTTGGCCACTGCGTAATCGGAATATCGACAGAGCGGCCGATGCGGGAATTAAAACGAATCTTGCGCCCTTGCTTAGCGGATTCGGGCCACAATTTCAAAGGTTTGAAAACAATTTCCCATCGAAGTAAAGCCCGCAATTTGGCCCTAGCAGGGAAGCCGTTTCGATTTTCATCCACGTGACCCAATTCCCATTTGCTTTGCCTACTCGAAACAACGATGGGTAGAGAAGCCGGCTCTGCACAAGAAAACTCGAACTGAAATTCCACATTCCTTGTAGTAATCGTTTTACACGGATTCTGGACTACCAAATCTTGCATCCATTCTTGAGCGTGCTTGATTAAGAAATTTTTATAGGCTAAAAAAACCACGATACTAGCTGCATTAATTTCAACGAACACTTAGTTCATGGATAAGGTAATTTGGTATTTAGTTTCTTCCGTTCGCACATCATACTTTTAAAATGCAATCCTGATCATTGTATAAATTTTAACATTCTTCATGCTTTTTCTTGAAGGTTTTTACGCCAATATCAAGTAAAGATATGTAATATAAATATCGAGTTGAAAGAAAATGTACAACATTCTTATAATGTCAAATAATGTAAAAATCTGCATCTACACGATACCAATAAAACCGTCTGTTTAATGCACGCATATTATCCGTTCAACGCTATAAACTTCTTATGATCCGGGCACTGTGACTACCTTCCTCAACGAACGAGTAAATTCCTTTAGTTAAATCCCCCAAAAAATAATACCATCGATTTAAGACGTAAATCTGGTATATCCTACGCCAGCTTTCTTTGTTCAAATAAAATGAATGTACACATAAATGAAATCGAAACACGCACGGACACCGGGCACTATGGCTATTATGCCTAACAGACAAGTCAGTCCCGATGTACACGTGAATCCGATACACGGATCGCGGGTGGCACACGGGCTTTCAGGGTGGATGGTGGCCGAGGATGGTGATCGGGGGGGCTCACGCGGCGCGGCGGAGGCCGCCAAGCGGGCGCTCGTTAGAAAAAGGGTAATCCCCGTATCTTGCCGAGTTTATGTCTCTATAGGAAACTCGCCCACCGCACGGCCGTCCCTCCGTCGGGCCTTTAATCCCTTTAATCCACTATCGCCTGTAAAATAGTGAGTCGAGCCAATAAAACCGTGGCTCGCGCGGGAGGTCCGAGCGTGCGTGACACCTCGATGCCACCCGCCCCTCTGGGGAGGTGTGGGTGCTGCCCTCGGGGCCCGTAACATCTGCATACGAGGATGACAGCTCCGTAAATTACGAAGCCCACGGCGACGGCTCCTTGCGCCGATGCACGTCGCTCTCGGTCACGAAGCGAACCTCTCGGCCACAAAAAACCACCTCGTCGATGCCTCCTCGCATGGCTTCGTCCGGGTAAACACCGCTTTCTCGGCCCTGCATAATGCACCTTCGTAAAAGATACCGAAGCGAGTGGCACCGGGGAACTGGTGACTACTGCATTATTACATGAGTGTCCCTTCGCCCCCGGTACACAAGCGCTATCGCACAGAAGCGTGTCTTATAATATATATATACACTTTGATGCCTCGTGTGTTGGATAATTGGAGAAATTCCCTAGAGGGCGCTTTTCTCCGTGATTACTGTTTATGCGATCTTTTTTGTCATCTTTATGATCGGTGAATGACTCGGTTATTAGACTGGTGTTTGAACGGATAGGTGTTTGGCATAACCAAGGAACGTTACTTTTGCCAGCTTCATTAACCGAATATAGAGTTAAATGTCTTAGTTTAACGTAACTTTGACTTCATGGCGGCAGTTAATCTGGTGTCTCAGTGACTTACATAGGTAGCTGTAGTTCAAGACGTGACGTTTCGTATTTAAAATAGTCTACTTTGAAACCTTGGCTTCCAGTTAGCGTAGCGGCTGCTGGGGAAATCGTTTATCTTCAAATTTATTATTTTAGTATGCTTTTTAACTCGTTTGTCTTACGTTATCTGCGTTACGTGAAGAACTCCAGATATGATAGATCGTATTCAAACTTTGATCTACATAGTCAAAATCCAACTCTCTATTGCTACCCTCTAAAGTCACTCGTCACTGACAAACGTATCCTTGAAAAAGTCATTTAATCGACAGGCTATTTTCTTTACAGCAATAAAATCTACAATTTGCGTTTTATGGAAAAGAATTAAAAATCAATGAACGACATTCAAAATCAAACCTTCCTAAGACGTTCGAGCTTGAGCTTAATTCCATTACAGGAGCTTCCATAAAGACATTGCATAAAGGCAACTGAATTACCCGCGAGGTGTCTGCGAGTAGGAGATGTAGCTCAGGATTTTGCATAATACACGTGTGACAAGGTAACAGTGCAGGTTATATCAGGAAGAAAGCGGTTCGACGATGCAAAAAGCTGTGGTTCTATCGGTAAGGGTGAATGCCCGGGGCAAGTCTTTTCGAGCAGGCGTCCCTCTTCACGGCCCAACCCTTCCCCTTACGCCGCCTCTTTACTTTTTGCACCGTAATTACGGCCGGTGAATTATAGCTGGTTGAATTTCTAATGGATGTCCATTACTGAGGTGCTCCTTTCTTGTCGTTACATTGTTATTATATGTTTCTTGCTCGCTGGTAGGTCGGATTGAAGGCGCACGGCAAAAGATCGATCGCGCGTGCAATGCGCCCGCTGAGGAATTATTATGACGTCGCAAATCCAGTCCGATTCGCGACGTGTGACCAAAGAGAATTCTTTTTTTTTTAGTACTCATTTTGTTTTTTCTTTCACGAAAATAAAGCGTTTAACTGCAGCAAATTTCGGAAATGGAGAAAATGGTGAGAAAAATTAAAGTGAAAGAAGACCAAAAGAGAATAAAGTGGATCGAGATTCGAAAGACAGAATGAAATATAAGATGTTTCCAATTTGAAGTGTCATATTGCAACTTGGAAAGCATTGCACGGCATTAATCGCTAATTGCTCATTAATCTAATATGTGATATTCAATTGTAATTCTAAGAATGACTTTTTCATTTACGTGAAAAGCAATCTTTGGCAAATTAAAGACTCGTGAATATGATGGGAATATTCTTTGTACATTTAACGGTTAGAGAACTGTAGACACTTATTCTCGTTTCCCTTTAGTCACACCTTATATATCGTCCAGATACAACATTTCAGACGTTTTCGTGATTTGTGGTGGCTTCACGTGCGCCGACTTTTTCAAACGTCCGCCGTGCCTGGTACACTGACACACAACCGAAACGCGCTAAGAAGTTCCCTCAAGTAACTGCCGAAACTTCTCTCGCACGTCGTTCCCGTGCTTCATAACTGCTGGCTCAGTTAAACCGTTGTCTTACAATAACGAGTGGCGGTCCTAGTGTAAAGTAAGGACGTAATCCTACAAATACAAGACTCGCCCTCCGTGGCTTACAGTCCAAATCTAACGATTACGTGCCTCGCTTGTATATCAGAAAGTCTCTTACCGTCAACATTCGATTACACGTTCCATAATGAAAACAATTCGCCTTGCTGCTTATCCATTCATTTAGACATTTATCAAGAAATGATTAGAAAACGTATTACGCGCGTGATTATTCCATTAAAGGAGCCGCAACGACAATCGCGAAGTGTTCAAAGTCAATATCAATAAATCCTCTTAGATAATGGAGTACTCTGGTTTTACAAACATCGGCATACTTTGTAAATTGAGGGTAAAAGCAAATCGCAATTACGATACCTCGAACGGCAAAATGGGCGGTCAGGTGGTCAATCGAATTTTTTCCCGATAAATTTTTTTTTATAGGTGGTTAACTCAATCTGCTCGATTAATAGGTGAAAATTCTCGACGCGCCGGATATATACCTTGCGAGCTATTGGAGTAAGTAGGTCAGTACTTATGGCCAAAACAATGCGCGGATAATCGGTAACGTTATTACTTTCCATAAGCGCCGTTGGATCGGACATCTGGCTTCCGAGAATGGCTCCAAAGGATTATCCTGTCGGCCAAGGCGCTCCTCCTCTGGTTTGGTTACTTGCAAAGTCACGCTGAACCTGTTCGTCCACCAAATCTGTTTTCCCGTGGGGAGCGTTTTAGCGCGCTCGACGTTCCCCGATGATACGCAGAAATATTATAAATTTAGCCGCGACCACGAGACGAGGATTTGGGATCGATACTCGCGCACCGGGCCAATCGGGGAAGCCGTGAATTAAGGTTCGTTGCGAGGCACTTAGGCAGTTTCAGGGGATTGCATTTAACCCCCTAAGCTACACGTACTTTTTCCGGACTTAGATATCTCGCTGAAAGTACCTTACAATGCTCCGTATTAATATATGGCGGAGCATATATGTTTACTGATATTCACGTTTGAAAGTACAGTACTCGTATATTTGTGTATTTACGTAAATTTGGTTTGCCATAGTCATTCGTAAGTTTTAATTATAGTAGCTTCTTCACGGTCAACAGATCTGACTTTTTAATTATTGCAATATATAAATATAATAATCGAAAAAATTCTTCTTCCTTTGTATCGTAATCTAGCCAACTTCACGATTTACAAAATATCCTCTCGTCCCTCACATTCAAGATGCTCAAATTAAAAAAGTCGCCCAACCTACTGCTACAACTAATACTGCATTTAAATCAGCACAACATATTCACTCTCAACAAACCTCTCCCTCGAAATTACATACGTCCTGAAGCAACCGATCCTTACGAGCAGCGAGTTTCGCGAGGACCAGTTGCATCAAGTTAAATCATCGAATACAACTCATACGTGGAACATTACGAATTCAAGGAAATCGGTCAAAATATACAACCGCGCTGCTAATCTGCAAGCGTATCAAACGGAGGATTAACGCACATTCCCGTCGTCCGTCGACGAGCATAAGAGCCTAGAGTATCTTCCATCGAAGCGCGTACAGAACCCGTCTCGCAGAGCCAATCTGACCAGCTCCTCCGCAGGGAGGGGCCGAGGAGGAAGGCCGTGCTCTAAGGAAACCGCTCTACGAGCAGGATGAAAGGGTGGCCTCGCCCTTTTCGAAATCCAAGCCGCGATGCCTTCCTCGCCCTATCGTATCCCGTATCTCGCGGCCGGGCAACAATTACCAGGCCGTCACCGCGTCTCCCCGCGACAGGAACGCACACGCGCGCCTACATCCTCGTTATTAAATCACCGGAAGGGTGCATCGCCGCGGCGTGTAAGTGTATTTCCATACCAGCGCGGGCGTATTTCGCGAACGAGGCCCCAACGCTGGCACCCGTGGACGCCCATTGGAAACACGGGTACTGTGCGCACACGCACGCACTCGCTCCCGTACGTGGGGGCTTTCTGGTCAGGTATTCGACAAACCCTGGGTTCGGGTTAGCTTTACGGGGCCGCGCACCGTCTGCCATCTGGCCGATACGCAATCCGACTTAGCTTTTTTTTTACGTAATCCCAGACGTTTTCCAATCTCGGATGAGAAACTCGTTCCTCGCCGTGCTCCTTTCGCAGGGCGGCCCTCCCGCGTCCGCCTCCATTCAGCGGGTATATCGGACCGAAAATCGAATTCGGAATTCCCGGATGGCGTTTTTCAACCCCTTCGCGTAACCCTACGTGAGAAGTATCCCGTGCGTGAAAGCGCCTCGCGCGTACCTCGTCTTTGTGCATGGGATTCCCCTCCCCTCCCCCCTGTTTCTCCTCCTTTCTGAGATTTTCTCGTGGACCGATCCGGGAGATCGAGATCTGCGGGATATTTCGGTGCGGGTGCGTTGCTCCAGTTTCTTTTTTTATTCTCGCCCCTTCTTCTTTTCGACCCACACTTTGTCGTGAGATTCGGATGGCTTGCGGAAATATGGCTAGGTGTGCGGGGTTTAATCTGGGCGTTGTGAAAGAACGAATTATGAAATAATAAACGAACTATGGGAGGAAGGTTTTATAATAGTTTAATTTATAATAATGACATGCCCTTCTCGGATATTGTAAAAGTAATTGTTGAAGTAATTGTAGATGGTGATAAATGACGAATGTCTGAATCATTTGATCGTGGTGGAGAGAAAATGAGAAACGAGGGAGAGCATTTTTGGGAGCCACGCGCACAAAGGTAAAGGCGGAGAGGTTATGAAGGTAGAAGAAGCTATATTGAATCCTGGGCCAAAATTAGGTCATTTGGATCGTTACAGTATACGTTTTAAATAGATTACTGACAAATTAAGTTCGATGTTTAAGCATTGAAAATCAGGATTATACATTTGTTTAATGTTAATCGAGCGTATGTAAAAAAAAGTTGTCGTTTGTATTTTGAATAGTTAGTAGAAAATCAATGCATTAATGTAAAAAGTATATCACCGATGATAGAGTTAGCGATTATGCATGTTACTTAAAATTCTAAGTCAAACCGAGTGGACACTCGAGGAAAATGGATTTAGAAGCCTTATGAACAGGCCTATCCGAGATACATGGTTACAAACATGCAAGCACAATTTCTATGCATCCTCTCCTAGACGTGTCCTCTGCCTCAAAAAGCTTCCTTTTTTAATGGCACACATTCTTATTGTGCGTAATTCAAATACGAAGAGTTTTTGACCAAGTTACTTTTTCTTCATTACTTCTGCTTACGTTGTCCAACTTACAGTTCACGGAGTGAGAACTGTCTGTAGGTGGCTGTAACGCGGCTAGTCGAGTTAACATTCACACAAGGAATTTCTGCTTCCTTAATGCACTTTCTTCCCCCGCGATAAGCTGAAGATCTTATCGAGCGAGTTCGGCTGTATCTCACGTTGCTCGAAGGGTCGTGAAACTTTGCGCCCCTTGTCTTAGGCCCTGCGGCCAGTTCCGGTGTCCTCCCTTCACCCCTCTTGAGATGTTCACAGGGGGCCCTCCTTCCCAGGAAAGGGGAAAAAATCCTTGCTAAGGTTTCCCACGAGCGCCCTTCGTCTTCCCTCGAAAGTCTTCTTGTTCAAACGCTACAATCACGATAAATCACCCGTGACCTAGAAATCGTTGTTAGAAATAAGGGAATAGTTACCTAACGTCCTATCCTGTTGTTCTGTTTTAGTTAATGCCGATGATATCCTGTTGTATTGATTTTTTTTCGATATAGGTCTTCTTTGGTTTTGCTCTAAGAGATGTTTGTAAACGAAATTTCAAAAAAATCGTTGTGGTTGTATTTTGATGACAGCTTGTTTAAAATTTGCCATAATACTTCTTTTTGTTTCTGTAAAATTTGGACCAAAGCTATTTTGAGGAAAATATGGATTGATCGCTGAGGAAATCAGGATAGAAAGTGCTTAAATTGGGACAGTGAATTAAATATGTATACCTGAAGGGTCGAATATTTCTAGAAATACATTTTTATATTCTATATTATTCTCGTCGATTTAGTGACGTTATACACTTATTGATGATTTATTTTTAAACTAAACTCGCCTCCGGTTATATCGCTTCTAAATTAATCCGTTTATACGGCTATAACAATTAGTTATAAAAAGTTTTGTGGTTAATTTAATATTAATAATTTAGTTAATACTTGAATTTGACCTGCAGTTCTGAATTACGTACGCCTTATGCTATGCTTGTTGGATATAATACATTCAAAAGTAAAAATAATTTATAGAGTAAAATTATAGTAACGGCATTTTAAAAAATATTACACGGTACTAACATATAAAGTTTCTCAATACTTATTCCACTAGCAATCCTCAATAATTATCTACAAGCAATTCTGTTTTGTGTTTGCAAGTCTATGTAGGGTTTTCAATAATACGTAACTGCTTTATCATTACTTAACCTGCCGTTTTTGGACAATATATTGTTTGTCAGACTGTCAACTGGTTTATTACATAAGCAGTGCCATTTAAACGATATTATTCGCTGCGCAACCATTTTTTACTCGTTACTTTGTCTGTAATTTCAAACACCAACATCGCGAAGACATTTTGGTTTAATCCACTCGTTAGTACTTCTACATTTTTAATTAGACACAAAGTGTGAAAACGGTGATACGTTAACACAAGGTTTGGTGCGTTTAGGAGCACGTTTGGAGCAATGAGGAATAAATGTTTTAAGTCTATCGTCAATGATATTTTGCCCTCTAAAAATACCCTTTCCTTTTCTTTCCAACTCTCGATTGCAGGAAAAAATATAGAACGCGGATTGGTCCCTCGTAAGAATCGCTTCGTTTTATTTTCTCCGCTTTTCATAGGTCAGAACACGCGCAATACGAACGCGGTAATAAACGGCCAGTTCTGTTTTACACGTTAATATCACGTAGGCGAATTGCGGCCCGTGTATTTCCGCCAACTTGACCATTTAAATTTGACTTTGCATCGGTGAGCCGACGGTATTAGACTCGAGGAAATTCATACACCGATATTTTCCATTACGGATTCAAGCGTCATCCGTGAAACTAAATATTACGCTGTGCCTGAGCGAATGCTTATAATGGAACTCACGAGTTTTACATTAACGGCAGTAGAAGTGTCAGTCTATTCTCCGTGTCGGCTATTTTCGTTCCAATTTCAAGAAAATTATATCCAATTAACAGTGCGGTAAAGCTTCTGATAAATGCCCAACTAACTTACATCCATATCGATCTTTGTTATCGAATGAAAACGGCAGCAAGAATGTCATTGACTCAACTTTAATTTTGTTTAAACTTTATTATGGATTTATATGCATTGCATATAAATAAGGTAGATAATATCGAAAATGAAAATAATATTCCAAATCATTCCTGGACCAACATCTCATAAAGCACAACTTCACACTGTATATATATATTGTATATATATGTATCTTGTAACTTGAATATATATTACATTGACGTAAAATAACAATGATTTTCCAAAGAAATGCTTGTCGATCTTTCGAGAAACAATCATTTTATTCTCGAATGGGGGTGCGTTCAATCCAAAAAATAGTCAATCACTTTTTTCTCAAAACTCAAAGGAGCAACTCAAGACTCAAAACTCCAGATGAGCGACACGATAAAAGACAATTCTGCGAATAACAATTTATATTACGCGAGTAAGATGTTTCATGGCGGTCTAACCTACGGTCTCCGTCAGCGTAACGGCGACGTCGATTCTCCGTAGCGCATGGAGGATCAACGACCTTCGTCATTGAGAACGGGCACCGCACGGTGGATCGCCCTGGTGGTCAGTACCGTAAATGAAGAGTAGTAGCCGTCCCGTGGCCACCAAGGGTGCGAGCCAACCTCGGAATTCTTCATGGACCACCAGATACGAGAGATAAAGTAACCCGTAACTAAAAACTGGCGAGACGAGTACTCCCGACCTGTTGACGGCTTTGATGACCGGTATAATGTTTTGCGGATACTCCTGCACAGCAATTTTTCTCAGGCGGTGCCACCGCAGTCGTTTTTTTGGTGGTTTCGTTGTTTCCGGATCATTTCACGATGAAGATCGAGTTTACGCGCCTATAACCATTAAACGATGCCTGATTTACTGTGGTGATTTTTAAGCTACTGTGTCGATATATTGTAATTTGCTTTAAATATCTTTTTTTTATCAAATATATTATTGTCTTAAATATTGTATTAATGTCTTTGGACCTTTGCGCTGTTCTAATGTCAAGATATTTATTGAAAGCAATAGTGGGATTTTTTAAATACTATTACTTAGCGTACAATCTGTTATTTATGTTTCGCGTGTATTTTAGTAATTAATAATTGGAATTTAACTTTAATTACTCAGTGTATAATAGGAATAGGTATGGGATAAAATAGAACTACGAAGTGTTTATCATTTATGTAATGAAAGAATGTTTTAAATAATTTTGTCGATGTAAGTGCCGTCGTTGATCATTATTTTAACCGTTAACAAAAATTATTCTAGTTTAGAATAATGAGATCAAATGCTGACTTGAAATATTAAGGAAATGTAGTAAGAAAAAAAAATAAACAAAACGTTGAGTTATAATTTACAGATACATAGTACTTGGAAGAATTAAGGGTTTATCTTCCTCGAAGAGAATATTATCACAGAAAATCATTATATCTTATTGTATTATGAATATCATATTAACGTGCTATACAACGCTTTTCATACGTCTCTTATTACCATTAATATTTAATATCCAATATTACTATACATTTAACATATATATTAAATTTATATATTTTAATTATTTATAACCCACACTGTTTACACACTTTACACGTTTATAACGAGTGGAACGAATCATTTTCCAGAAAAATCTTTCAATATTTACCGCCGCGGTATTTATTTCCACACGCAGGTGTACGTTTTGGTAGCTATCAACGTTGCATTCATTTACCAACACGTGCGTCGACAAGGCGAGAATGAAATTAGCCCAGTGCCAAGGATCGGATCCTTTTACGGCGACCGTCAGGAATGTCGGCAGTGTACAGCTCTGGAAAAACCTCGATCGTTCACCGAAAGATCGACGAGGAGAATTAATAAATATTTCAAGTATAAAATCGGCGGATACTTTACGAGTGGTCGCTTAGGGATCGGCAGCGGTACGGGGGCATCCGATCTACCTGACAAGTGCTTGGGGCGTACGCCGTACTAATGATAACTAACGGGCGACCGAGAACAAAGGATTGGAATAAATTTTCGGCGGTCGCACAATGCGCGGGAGGGCTCGTCGCTTATTTTCTGGCGTTTACGGTCGCCGATGCTAATCTCGACGCGAGGCCCGGCCCTACGGGAGGTTACGGATGCCGGCTTCTTCATAGGCTTGCCATCTGACATCCAGCTTTCTCGAGAAAGGAATCCGAACCGCGGTTCAGCCTGAATTATGCTAATGCTCGCCCACGTCCGAGATTCACGGTCGTACCCGCGAATGTACTGGGTGATCCTAAAGGGGTGGCGCATAATAATGGTGCAAGCTCTAATTATAGCTGGACAAAAGGAATACTTTTCCGCCGATTCAAAATATATTTAACACGTGCCATTTCGGACTGATTTTTCGTTACTTTTAGACTTAGTTCTGATTTTCGTTCACGCTATGCAAGGGGTATTTTGCCACGTTATTATAATTTGCTTGTAACGCATGCCTTAAGATTTTTATAATTGGTAAGAAAGAATTCCTCTTTAATTTTTCGCTTTGCATGAGAAATTCTAAATAGCCCGAACGGAAAATTCAGCATAGGGCGCATACGCCTTAAGCGGCAGGGAACGTGTTAATTGAGAAAACGTAGAAATAAACATATAAAAAGAAAGAATTCTGACGGTTGTGTTCGGTATTTCCAATTTTATCCGTCACTGCGCGCTGATGGATAAATAAATGTTCCGAAACTTCAATATTTGTTGACATGTATGCATAATATTTGCAATATTCGATTCAATTCCATTGGCTCTTTAATCGCAGTACCGTGAAGCGATTGAAATATTATATGTAACTTTACCACTCTGACGAAACCCCGAAATGTTCCGCTCGGTTCAGGAAAGAAAATTTATTTAGAACACGTGGCCGCCTATCAGCATAAACCCTCGCAACGGAGGGTAGAAATCCCTCGGTGGGCGACTGTTTCGCAGATGCGGTACCTTTCTGCTCTTCCAAAAATCCGATGTCCGGCCGGTGCTTCCAAAAAGCTCTGGCACCGCTACAAACAGCATGCCCGGTCTATTCTAGCCTATTTGATGCGGGAGCACGCACGGAAACGTAAAACGCAGAGGAGGACCATCCGGCAGGGCCGCCGTATCACGCATCTCCATTCGTTTCCTCCAAATTTCGCACGTGAGTCACGTGTCCTTTCTGGTATTATGTCATCCGCAGGCACCATCAACGAATACCCACAACGGCTGCTGCTGGAAAGAGTCTCTTTTCACCGCCAGTGCCTCTCATGGTCGGTTTAACCGGGAAAACTTGGTCGTTGTTAAAAAGAAGGAGACTCTTATTTGTTGCCTTACCGATAGGAAACGTGTAGATATACTGTAACGGGAGAAGATATCGAAGGTATTTCTTGGTATTCGCATTAAATCTTTGCTATTTTCGCTTAGAGGAAGAATACCGATATTTATTGTTCTACAGAGAGGAGTCGAGTATAAGATAAATGAAAATCGAGTCGAAGGTTTTTCTTGCTTTCATTTAAATCAATTGTTTCTGATTATTCTTGTTGAAAAGAGGGGTGTTCGCGTTCTTTGATTTACTGTTAGGAATAATGTATATTATGTACAAAGGTAATGTATTAAGTTTTTTTATGCTCTCTTTATATGCTCTCGTTAATAAAGAAGGCGGTACGCGTTAAAGTATTGTAGGAAATATGTGGGTTATATAAATAATAAAGTTGGTTAAGTCGATTCTATCTTAATTTTCTTGATGGTCTGTCGATACGTGTTTTTTCAAATTATTTTAATGACGATGATTAAACGTAAATGATTTTGATAGAAGTATTATCAGTTGCATTGATTTCCACTAACGCTTAGTTCAACCGATAAAAACCGTTCATGGCGTTCGATAAATTCGTATAAAGAATGACCTTAAATAAAGTGTCAGTGAAAATTTCGATGAAAATGAAATGTAAATGGTGTTCGTAAAATATTAAAATCAATGTAAATCTGGTTCAGTGAAAATTCACATGGTCGACAAGTGAGGATTTTTGGAAGTTCATTTTGCACACGTTCTCCATAAAATTCTTTTTACGTATCGTCTTTTCTTTCATTCCTTTGTCGCAAATATATACATATTCGTACCATCGGTGAAACGAGACGGCAATTAAATCTACTCGCAAAATTTGAGCCCAGCAAGTCGCGCAGTCGAAGTTTTCGAGACAGAGAGAGAGACAAAGAGAGAAAGGGTGGGAAACGAGAATATTTATGCGAAGATATGAGATCTCTGATTAAAGCGGAACTGCAGCTAAGGTTACATTTCTATTAGAACTACTCCATACGTACAGCGACTATATTTCAGCTTCAATGGAGAGATTTTCCATTATGAAAAGTTTGCCCTTAGCGTGTTTTAATGCATGACTAAATTACTTATTATTCAACGACGCAATTAAATTACGGATTTACATATCTATTACAGTGCGGGACGCCGAGATTACCCTAGTCACGTCCATACATAAATGCAAGAACTTGATGGATGATACGAAATAAAGTACAGAATCACTCTCAGCCGTAGGGCAACGATTCGTCGCCTTTGAAACTCGTCTGGAAAGATTAGGAAAGTAACAAAGCTTTGGGCGAGCATCCATGTATTTCTAGGGTTCTTTTTCTATTTAGTGAAAATATATGGATTTAGCTCAAAGTATTAATTCCATTCAGTTACTTTTATAGGGTGATAATAAGTCCCTTATATATTTGCGATTTACTCATATTTTCTACATATTTTCTTCAGTTTTTTGTTTAGAATGTATCGTAAAATATGCGAATTATGAAAAATTAAATAATAACTAACAGATTAATGTAATTTTTTGGTTCCTTTTCTGTACTGCATAATTACACTATACATGTATTATAATACGTTTATAAGGCTACGAAGCGTGCTGAATAAAACACAACCAAATATAATTTATTATGAATACCTGCAAAATGAAATGAGCTCCTATCTATTTCTCTATAAAACTATATTACATACTTGCATATTTTCTACCACAAACACAAATTTGATACAAGCACCAAGTATAAATATCCAAGGATTAACCTACTATGCTTTATTCTAAAGTAACGGGATAATCCCAAATTCTTTCGGTTCGTTTAACCTAAGCCACCTTGTTTAGGAGTATTTATAATGATACTCCTTCGAGAACATCTTACGCTATATTATTACCTTCTCGCCATTCGAATCCTGCGTTCATGTACGCGTCGCAATCTGGTTGAAGCGGAGAGAGCTATCTTGTATCGCATAACGCAGTAACAAGAGCGAGAATACTTTGTAATATACCTATAATACCGTAAGGAGCTTTTCGCATCGATATTGCCTCCGGTCTGAAAGAACGAGGCGATGGTGAAGCAAAAAAATTCTACAGGAGGAATGATAACTCTCGGATGGAATATACGGCTTCGTTCAATCTCTCCCAAGGAGGAAAGGATGAGAATTGACATCGATACTGCCGTGCCCACGGTTTACAATAGAGTTCCTCCAAGTCTTCTTACGTGAACGTAACGGAGCAGTGTGGGTGAAAAATGTGCCCTCGGAGGGGAGGTTCCGATCAAAGCGACGATTTCTTGGTTGTGACGTAAGCGTGACTTCCTCTGGTGCTCTAAGAATGCTCGATGCCTGTACCGGTATCGATAATGTACCGAGAAACGTTTGGTATTGGAGACTTTAGCCTCTGATCAAGAGACCTGGTACACTTTCGAAGCCGCGATGGGTTTTCAGATCCTCAACGACGCGGAAGCTTACGTTTACAATACGCACGAGTCTCTGATTTAAACCGAATTTAAGTCGCTGCGCGATACAAAAGCAAAGTGCAAGAAACAAAAATGGAACGTTCTATTTTGTATGAATTCTTTACATGCTTACTTATTAATGTATTTTATGGTTTTATTTGAATAGTTACTTTGATATTAGTATTGTTTTAATAATAATGTTATAATATTATTAATAATATTGTTTTTATGAGTTAGAAGAGTAGTAAAATCGATCAATATAAAACTGTTAAACGCAATACATGCTGTCTTCCGTTACTTTTTTTCTCCACTGTACGTATGCAAAGTGTATTTTAAGAGGGGTAGTTTTAATGGATTCCCTGGGATAAAGGAGAGGGGACGAGTCAGGTTAAAATATCTTTTCTGGAAGAACTAGGAAGCATTTACAAATTTATCTTCTTGTGAGATCATGATTTTTATTTGATTCGTGAAGATTTAAAAACGCCCTTATATGTTACTCTGTTGCTTACATTTCTTTAAATAGCAAACTTGATGGTTGGCATGTCCGGCAGAAGCTTAGGAAGTTGCACGTAGTTCATGCATTCGACAGAACGAGAATTTACTTTGTAGCCTTTACATTTTGCTGTGTTTTAAGATAAACATTAAGAACGATCTTGTATCTTTGATGATAATGTGTTACGAACGTAGGGTAAACAAAATACAACGGTCAGACACAGGCAGAATCTGAGTTTTGTTACTTTAGAGCGAGGATTAGGAAATTGTATACGGTTGATACTACGGACAACGTGGGAGCCTTTTATCTGTCACAGTACTATTCGTTACGTAAATATACAAAGTATATTTAGTATATTTCCCTTCCTCCTCGAATCGCACATTAATCTTCGCATACATTCTAACCAATTTTAAGAGCTCTGTTACTACAGAGCGCAAGTGAAAAAGTTGCAGATGCGCCAAACGACAACGGCCGTGGTAGCTTTATATCTACCGTGATATTACAGGCGCTACAAAGCATGCATCAAGATTCACCCTTTATATTCTTTCTCTTCTATGAAACATGACCTAATCTCCGCAAGGATTAATCTCTGCCGAGATCCTAACCGATTGCCGGAGATTCTAAATTATTATAGAGCGTAAATCAAGAAGTTGTATATCCCGCAGATGACGAGAATCCTGGTGGTCTTGTACATACGCGTGCTACGTAGCATGCATCTAGATATACTTCCGCTGGTATTTATTGGGTTAGTATTTTATAACATTCACAGTTAGTATTTTAAATAGATAATCGGTATCTATAATAAAATGTCAGTACGTAATGTAAATGCACCAGAAAGTAAAATAATACCTACAAAATGATATCGATAGTTAACTATTTATATCGATCGAAATATTATTATACGTTGAACACCTATTTTATAAAGCTTTTATAATTTATTCATAACTATACCGACGGGATAAACAAAAATGATATATACTTTCATATATTTGTGTCCGAAACGTGATCCAATTTCAGCAAGTATTCTAAACAACCCCAATCTCCAACGATCTGTGATCGGGAAGGGATCTTTATCCTACAAGCATGTACAGTGGCGGATTCACACATTTGGAGGCCCCTTGTCCTTCATTCTCTAATAAGTTTTTGAGGGAACAGTGTTAGGTTATAATAATCGTAAATAAAAATATTCTCTATTTATTAAGACACAGGCTGATAGACACGTAAAAAAACTTGCGTATCCGTTTTGTAAGGGTATTGGCGGAAAACGAGGATAGGCTAAGCGCGAATACTTGACAAAACCCCCCTGGTGTTATTTTATATTATTTTATAAGTATTCCTCTCGTTGTTACTTTCTGCTCGTTGTTGTTCCATTTCTTGTTTTTATTAACACGTTAAGTGACAACCCTGTTTTGCACTTCTTTCCGTTTAGCCCGCAGCCTCGTATATCGTCGATATTCTGCCGGAGGGAAATCTGCTTAAGTTGCGATAGGGCTGAATGTTAGTAACCCTTTTGTTAGAAGGTCAGATTTTCACGATGTTTATATTCATCTTATACGCAAAGTTACTTTTTCGCACAGATCATTAATTCCATTTTACCTTCTTACGATATTACTTTAAAAATATTTTACATTCAGTCAGTTGTCTGTAATTCCAATTCAAGTGTAGTGTAGAACATTTTGCTTTACCTTTTTATATTCTTTTTTTATTTAAATTTTTATAATTAATCACTTTTCCTAAAAAATTGTTTTGAAAATAATCTTTATTTACGTTCATGATATAATCTCGGAATTATAAAAATTTATCAACAGAATATAATACCTTTACTTTTATATCGTCAGTCAACGTACACTATCGCGAATCGCAAAGAAAATACACTGTCGGTCACCGGTAATTGACGCGCTCCCAACGAAAAATTCAGCGACGATCACCAGTGACCAGTGTGGCACTTAGCGTACTAAATCTTTATCATCTTTTTGTACATGCACGTTTTCTCGATCTTATTTCATTTCAATAACATTCCCTTATATACCATTACAATTTTCGGGACATTCCTGTCGCGGTGCCTTTCGCAATTGCGTCATTCTAAAACCGCCCCTGATCGCGCATCCATACCTCCTGCGACGATCGCTCCGGGTTAAACTTTCCGTGGGCCATTCGCGATCCGTGCGGGCTCCATCGAGCGGCACCGAAGAACTGCAGCGACGAGAGCGGTACAACATTAATGTGCTCGTTGACATTGTGTTTACCCTTGCGTGTACACAAGGGCGGCCGAGACAGAGGGAGCGAGCGAGGGGGAGGGGGAACCGTCAGAAAAGGGGGAGGGAGAAACGTGGGGCGCAATTTTCGAAAGGGAAGTCGCGCACAGGTCCACGCCGAAAGTCCGGTAGACGGGGAAGGAAGGCGACGGCCCTCCTGTTCTCCGATGGATGATGGATGTCGGGGCCTTTCAAGTCCCCGCTGCGGCCCCCTGTCCTCCGGTGATTATCTAATACGACGAAGGCAATGGGGGAGATCCCGCCGGCCGTCGGCGACAGCAGGGAGGGGGTTGGATAATGTACAAAACCGTAATACGGCTATACGCAGCGTGTACGCACCCGGTTTTCACCGGGGCTACCGAAAACTCTTTCCACCCCTCGCTGCCCCTGGACGTGTCCCCGTGGTACGACAGACGGTGTGCTGAGGTGCGGGGACATCCAAATGGTGTACGAGCGGTAATCGTGAAATCGGGATCGATACCAATTTTTGGGAGCTGACGCGTTGGGTGTTATGAAAATTAAGCGGTTCTTGGGTGACAAAACTTCGTTTAACGCTAGAAGTATCGAGCCAGTCAAAATGACCGGTTAGTAATTTCTTAAAGATATCACAGCGGTTTATGAGAATGTATTTTCTGAGAATATCCATGATTTTCATGTAGCATTTGGAACGTTATATTGATTTCTTCACATTTCCTTTCGCCGTCTCTTTTTTTTTTTAAGACGTATGTGCTGTTATAAATGTCTCCCAACAGTTTTAGTGTTATCGCGTTTTATGACGTGTGGTGCGTATACGTCCCACGCTGAATTTTCCATTGAGAATATTTAGAATTTTTTTTGCAAAGAGGAAAATTTAAAAAAAATTGTCTTATCGATTGTAAAAATCGTGAGACATACGTTACAAGCAAATTGTGATAATATGGCGAGATATATTCTGCATGGTTAGAACGAAAATTAAGAATAAGTCCGAAAGTAACGAAAAATTGATCCGGCACGGAACGAGTTAACGAGAACGGTGATATTTCTTGATATGTAATATTGACTAATTGTTAATATAGAATTAACATATTCAGATGACTTTTATAATTATTTGCAGCAGGACGGAACATAACGGGATGTGTCTCGGTTAAAAGCACTACATTGAAGTTTTTATGTATGTGTTTTGCATGATGCATCATGTTATGAATGATGTTTTTATGAGTGTTCGACTGCGATGGTACGAAGAAAGAGATAAATATATATTATCACATTGTTAAAAATTAAAGCTTTAGGTAAATGTGCGATCCTATGTTGTCCTTAGAATTCAAATGGTGTTCACTCGTTGTCTATCAAAATTTCAATTGATACCTACATCGATTTTGTGTCACATTCATCACAAAATTACATCAACGATTACATCGCATGCCAATATTCAGATATTTACCTCAAAGTACGGTGCTAAAGCACAATCATTCACCACTTTAAATATTACCATGTTATAAACATGGGACAAATCGTATACTTGAAAATCCAAGTTAAGTACCATGTCTCACATCAAAGAACCATAGATCAGCATCGACGGCTGTATAAACGCACATTCAGGAAGATTCGATCCCAGAAGCACAGAATCGAATATCGAGATCGATTATAGAAGTCTCAGAAAGAACGTGGGAGAATTCAAACGTATTTACCTGAGCACATAAGATCTATTAAAAAGCGACATACGGTGCTTCTGGGTCCTTGAGAATCGAAGCCCGCCGCTCGAAAAGGTGAAAAAGGGAAACACGAGCACGCGTATCGGCAACCCTTTAAGGGCACACGGAGCCGTTATAGAGCGTGTGTCGTCGCCCGGAATCGTCTTTTCCGGTGGGGAACACCCCGCTGTCGAAATTGCTAGGCTGTCACTCAAATTGGCCCGGCGGCGAACAATCGGCCCTATTACGCGGCATTTGTCAGCTTCGCCTTGCAGCCGACCCACGATTCTCGCGGTGCCTCCTCTTTCGAGGATCAAAAGGGGGTACTCGCGACAGATTCACGGTTTTTAGGGTTGTTCCGGGACCAGAACCAGGGGAAGATAGCTCTGACCGCCACCTGTCGAGCATCAGTGGGACGTTTCGCACAGGATGAAGCCAAGAAATAAAGTGGAGATCGACGAATAGATCGGAAATTCGATCCCAGCCGATCGTGCTGAGAGAAGAATCGATGCAAGGGGGATATGAGAATTTTTTTTAGACTTTCGAATAATAAGCTTGCCTCTACGAATATCCGCTTTACTCCAAGGGGGTTTTAATATACCGTGCTTTTTTCTGTCTTTTTCTTTCTAAAGTAAGCGTGATTATTCAGATACACTTACTTATAAATACACTTACTCGGTTATCGAAGGAAACCAGGAGAAATATAGATTAGTTTTAATATGAAGTAAGAACATTAAAGTACGTGTAATTGGCGGTTTTTTGGAATGTTTGTAGCATTTTTCTTATCTTGTAAAATCTGCTCGATGTTAGTTTTTCGCACAAGTATAGGGCGTAACGCGATATCAGTTCATTTCCATGAAAGATCTTCGAGGTTCGTCAAGCTCGGCATTAGAGCACCATCCATCTTCGTCGTCGTTTCGAGGAGCAAAGAAAACGGCAAAGACAATTTCCTGCGTGTTGGACCGCACGAGCCGATCGTTTTAAGCGAGGACGACGCGATGGACAATGTCGAATGCCTCTTCTTCCCCCGGGGCGACCAGCTGGGAGACCTTTTCGGGTCCACTTTGATACTCGACGATAAATACGGTCGGTTTTGCTTGGCAGAGGCAGGTTTAAGAGGCTTTTAAGGCCGTTTCTTCGATCTTCTTGCGATCTTTTTCCACCTTCTCCGCTTGTCCGCCCCGCGTTCTCCCCCTTTCGTCGGTCTTTGTCGAAGATCGCTTCGGAGATCTGACAAGAGAATCGAACCTGCTCCTCCCAGTGACGTAGCACGGGAATAATATGTTCCAGGAATGAAATGACGTGGGTAAGAGGGAGCGAATTCCTGGCTAGTCAAGAAGGGGAGGTCTCCTTCGGGGAGGAGCGAGTCTGTACCTTATGGTCGATTAGCGGAGGCAAACATATTCGAATGTCTAATCTATTCGCGGAAGATCCTCTCCCTTTGCACTCTGCAATGCCTGGGAAAAATTCCCGGCGGGTAGTCGAAGATTTGAAGGCGCCTACGAGCTTACACGAGAATCGTTTTTCATGTTTTTGTACGTCAAAGTGTTCATCTTATCGGTGAAATATAAGAAAAATTTTTTTATTTCTATTTTTTTCATCCTTTTCAAAGATATGGCTCAATTCTTCGCTTTATATTCCTTACTTTTAATTTTATTTAATTTTTAACATTATGTAACTTGAATTATTTCAGCCACGCACTGGTGGCTAGAGACGTTTTTACACACAATGTCGTTCTGTCGACTGAAACTCGTATTTGAACAAAACCAGATATAGAGTTTAAAAATTATTAAGATGTGTGAGAATGAACTTTTCGTTAATGATTAAAATCATTCACGCAAGTTGTCTACAAGAAGAATTGTTAATAACTTATTACCGGCGAGTGATGTTTAAACGTTTTTATATATGTCACGACAGTGAATATTTTGGTATTAAAATGCGAGTATGATACGATATGGTCCGTATTCATAACAGCATTAAAAATTTAATTTTAGAATTAGGTATAAAACAGATGTAATATTGCATAACGATATATAAGTATTGGGTTGTTCGGAAAGTAATTTCGTTTTTTCCCGTCAGAGGACTTAATTACGTTTTTTCGAAACCAACTTCACACTTAAGCCGCATAACCATTATATGTCTTGAGAGCTATAAGTATTGGGTTGTTCGGAAAGTAATTTCGTTTTTTCCCGTCAGAGGACTTAATTACGTTTTTTCGAAACCAACTTCACACTTAAGCCGCATAACCATTATATGTCTTGAGAGCTGATATTGCAAGGCTTGTGTGTGAAAAAGTTCTATTAATTCTACACAGTAGTTTTTGGTTGGTGAAAAACGAAAAACAAAACGAAATGACTTTCCGAACAACCCAATATAATA
>JBCFXI010001107.1:62287-75333 GCA_038496175.1 Ampulex compressa
TACCGACGGGATAAACAAAAATGATATATACTTTCATATATTTGTGTCCGAAACGTGATCCAATTTCAGCAAGTATTCTAAACAACCCCAATCTCCAACGATCTGTGATCGGGAAGGGATCTTTATCCTACAAGCATGTACAGTGGCGGATTCACACATTTGGAGGCCCCTTGTCCTTCATTCTCTAATAAGTTTTTGAGGGAACAGTGTTAGGTTATAATAATCGTAAATAAAAATATTCTCTATTTATTAAGACACAGGCTGATAGACACGTAAAAAAACTTGCGTATCCGTTTTGTAAGGGTATTGGCGGAAGACGAGGGAAGGCTAGACTCGAATACTTGACAAAACCCCCCTAATGTTATTTTATATTATTTTATAAGTATTCCTCTCGTTGTTACTTTCTGCTCGTTGTTGTTCCATTTCTTGTTTTTATTAACACGTTAAGTGACAACCCTGTTTTGCATTTCTTTCCGTTTAGCCCGCAGCCGCGTATATTTTCGATACTCTGCCGGAGGGAAATCTGCTTAAGTTGCGATAGGGCTGAATGTTAGTAACCCTTTTGTTAGAAGGTCAGATTTTCACGATGTTTACATTCATCTTATACGCAAAGTTACATTTTCACATAGATCATTAATTCCATTTTACCTTCTTACGATATTACTTTAAAAATATTTTACATTCAGTCAGTTGTTTGTGATTCCAGTTCAAATGTAGTGTGGAACATTTTTCTTTACCCTTTTATAATCTATTTTTATTTAGATTTTTATAATTAATCATTTTCCCTAAAAAATTGTTTTGAAAATAATCTTTATTTACGTTCATGATATAATCTCGGAATTATAAAAATTTATCAACAGAATATAATACCTTTACTTTTATATCGTCGGTCAACGTACACTATCGCGAATCGCAAAGAAAATACACTGTCGGTCACCGGTAATTGACGCGCTCCCAACGAAAAATTCAGCGACGATCACCAATGACCAACGTGGCACTTAGCGTACTAAATCTTTATCATCTTTTTGTACATGCACGTTTTCTCGTTCTTATTTCATTTCAATAACATTCCCTTATATACCATTACAATTTTCGGGACATTCCTGTCGCGGTGTCTTTCGCAATTGCGTCATTCTAAAACCGCCCCTGATCGCGCATCCATACCTCCTGCGACGATCGCTCCGGGTTAAACTTTCCGTGGGCCATTCGCGATCCGTGCGGGCTCCATCGAGCGGCACCGAAGAACTGCAGCGACGAGAGCGGTACAACATTAATGTGCTCGTTGACATTGTGTTTACCCTTGCGTGTACACAAGGGCGGCCGAGACAGAGGGAGCGAGCGAGGGGGAGGGGGAACCGTCAGAAAAGGGGGAGGGAGAAACGTGGGGCGCAATTTTCGAAAGGGAAGTCGCGCACAGGTCCACGCCGAAAGTCCGGTAGACGGGGAAGGAAGGCGACGGCCCTCCTGTTCTCCGATGGATGATGGATGTCGGGGCCTTTCAAGTCCCCGCTACGGCCCCCTGTCCTCCGGTGATTATCTAATACGACGAAGGCAATGGGGGAGATCCCGCCGGCCGTCGGCGACAGCAGGGAGGGGGTTGGATAATGTACAAAACCGTAATACGGCTATACGCAGCGTGTACGCACCCGGTTTTCACCGGGGCTACCGAAAACTCTTTCCACCCCTCGCTGCCCCTGGACGTGTCCCCGTGGTACGACAGACGGTGTGCTGAGGTGCGGGGACATCCAAATGGTGTACGAGCGGTAATCGTGAAATCGGGATCGATACCAATTTTTGGGAGCTGACGCGTTGGGTGTTATGAAAATTAAGCGGTTCTTGGGTGACAAAACTTCGTTTAACGCTAGAAGTATCGAGCCAGTCAAAATGACCGGTTAGTAATTTCTTAAAGATATCACAGCGGTTTATGAGAATGTATTTTTTGAGAATATCCATGATTTTCATGTAGCATTTGGAACGTTATATTGATTTCTTCACATTTCCTTTCGCCGTCTCTTTTTTTTTTTAAGACGTATGTGCTGTTATAAATGTTTCCCAACAGTTTTAGTGTTATCGCGTTTTATGACGTGTGGTGCGTATACGTCCCACGCTGAATTTTCCATTGAGAATATTCAGAATTTTTTTTGCAAAGAGGAAAATTAAAAAAAAATTGTCTTATCGATTGTAAAAATCGTGAGACATACGTTAGAAGCAAATTGTGATAATATGGCGAGATATATTCTGCATGGTTAGAACGAAAATTAAAAATAAGTCCGAAAGTAACGAAAAATTGATCCGGCACGGAACGAGTTAACGAGAACGGTGATATTTCTTGATATGTAATATTGACTAATTGTTAATATAGAATTAACATATTCAGATGACTTTTATAATTATTTGCAGCAGGACGGAACATAACGGGATGTGTCTTGGTTAAAAGCACTACATTGAAGTTTTTATGTATGTGTTTTGCATGATGCATCATGTTATGCATGATGTTTTTATGAGTGTTCGACTGCGATGGTACGAAGAAAGAGATAAATATATATTACCACATTGTTAAAAATTAAAGCTTTAGGTAAATGTGCGATTCTATGTTGTCCTTAGAATTCAAATGGTGTTCACTCGTTGTCTATCAAAATTTCAATTGATACCTACATCGATTTTGTGTCACATTCATCACAAAATTACATCAACGATTACATCGCATGCCAATATTCAGATATTTACCTCAAAGTACGGTGCTAAAGCACAATCATTCACCACTTTAAATATTACCATGTTATAAACATGGGACAAATCGTATACTTGAAAATCCAAGTTAAGTACCATGTCTCACATCAAAGAACCATAGATCAGCATCGACGGCTGTATAAACGCACATTGAGGAAGATTCGATCCCAGAAGCACAGAATCGAATATCGAGATCGATTATAGAAGTCTCAGAAAGAACGTGGGAGAATTCAAACGTATTTACCTGAGCACATAAGATCTATTAAAAAGCGACATACGGTGCTTCTGGGTCCTTGAGAATCGAAGCCCGCCGCTCGAAAAGGTGAAAAAGGGAAACACGAGCACGCGTATCGGCAACCCTTTAAGGGCACACGGAGCCGTTATAGAGCGTGTGTCGTCGCCCGGAATCGTCTTTTCCGGTGGGGAACACCCCGCTGTCGAAATTGCTAGGCTGTCACTCAAATTGGCCCGGCGGCGAACAATCGGCCCTATTACGCGGCATTTGTCAGCTTCGCCTTGCAGCCGACCCACGATTCTCGCGGTGCCTCCTCTTTCGAGGATCAAAAGGGGGTACTCGCGACAGATTCACGGTTTTTAGGGTTGTTCCGGGACCAGAACCAGGGGAAGATAGCTCTGACCGCCACCTGTCGAGCATCAGTGGGACGTTTCGCACAGGATGAAGCCAAGAAATAAAGTGGAGATCGACGAATAGATCGGAAATTCGATCCCAGCCGATCGTGCTGAGAGAAGAATCGATGCAAGGGGGATATGAGAATTTTTTTTAGACTTTCGAATAATAAGCTTGCCTCTACGAATATCCGCTTTACTGCAAGGGGGTTTTAATATACCGTGCTTTTTTCTGTCTTTTTCTTTCTAAAGTAAGCGTGATTATTCAGATACACTTACTTATAAATACACTTACTCGGTTATCGAAGGAAACCAGGAGAAATATAGATTAGTTTTAATATGAAGTAAGAACATTAAAGTACGTGTAATTGGCGATTTTTTGGAATGTTTGTAGCATTTTCCTTATCTTGTAAAATCTGCTTGATGTTAGTTTTTCGCACAAGTATAGGGCGTAACGCGATATCAGTTCATTTCCATGAAAGATCTTCGAGGTTCGTCAAGCTCGGCATTAGAGCATCATCCATCTTCCTCGTCGTTTCGAGGAGCAAAGAAAACGGCAAAGACAATTTCCTGCGTGTTGGACCGCACGAGCCGATCGTTTTAAGCGAGGACGACGCGATGGACAATGTCGAATGCCTCTTCTTCCCCCGGGGCGACCAGCTGGGAGACCTTTTCGGGTCCACTTTGATACTCGACGATAAATACGGTCGGTTTTGCTTGGCAGAGGCAGGTTTAAGAGGCTTTTAAGGCCGTTTCTTCGATCTTCTTGCGATCTTTTTCCACCTTCTCCGCTTGTCCGCCCCGCGTTCTCCCCCTTTCGTCGGTCTTTGTCGAAGATCGCTTCGGAGATCTGACAAGAGAATCGAACCTGCTCCTCCCAGTGACGTAGCACGGGAATAATATGTTCCAGGAATGAAATGACGTGGGTAAGAGGGAGCGAATTCCTGGCTAGTCAAGAAGGGGAGGTCTCCTTCGGGGAGGAGCGAGTCTGTACCTTATGGTCGATTAGCGGAGGCAAACATATTCGAATGTCTAATCTATTCGCGGAAGATCCTCTCCCTTTGCACTCTGCAAATGCCTGGGAAAAATTCCCGGCGGGTAGTCGAAGATTTGAAGGCGCCTACGAGCTTACACGAGAATCGTTTTTCATGTTTTTGTACGTCAAAGTGTTCATCTTATCGGTGAAATATAAGAAAAATTTTTTTATTTCTATTTTTTTCATCCTTTTCAAAGATATGGCTCAATTCTTCGCTTTATATTCCTTACTTTTAATTTTATTTAATTTTTAACATTATGTAACTTGAATTATTTCAGCCACGCACTGGTGGCTAGAGACGTTTTTACACACAATGTCGTTCTGTCGACTGAAACTCGTATTCGAATAAAACCAGATATAGAGTTTAAAAATTATTAAGATGTGTGAGAATGCACTTTTCGTTAATGATTAAAATCATTCAAGCAAGTTGTCTACAAGAAGAATTGTTAATAACTTATTACCGGCGAGTGATGTTTAAACGTTTTTATATATGTCACGACAGTGAATATTTTGGTATTAAAATGCGAGTATGATACGATACAGTACGTATTCATAATAGCGTTAAAAATTTAATTTTAGAATTAGGTATAAAACAGATATAATATTGTATAACGATATGTAAGTAAATAATTATGCACAAACGATATTTTTATAGGTTTCTTTTATAGGTTCTAAGATATTTCAATAAGTCAATTACTACAAAATAATACCATTGACACTGTCAGTGTTAAATAGCTAATATTTTGCTTTGAGCACATTATCTGGAAACTGTAGGATATTACATATATCTAAACGCACTAAGCACCAAACTAGATAGCCATCAGCGTTTTAAGGTGCCACTATTACAATCATTAAAAAACCATAGAAACATTACCAAAAGAATTACAGCAATCACGACACACGTAATATTTTTGACCGTCATCTCGGGTGAATAAAGTGCCTTCAGCAAAGCCAGAATCCCCAGAATCGTTGGAGAAACGACATGTTTAGATACAACAGGTACTTTTTACGTAAACGACGGTCCATCGAGGAGAAAAGAAGTCGTTTGAGATTGCGTTTAGGAAGGAGAATTGGAGAGCGGAGTGCGTTGTTGTCGGACACCTTATCGTACAGCACGGTAGCACCTGCTCGACATTGGAACTCGTTAACGTCGCCGACGAAACATCGTTTCACGAGAGGCGAGATCGAGGAAGATGTCGCGCCTTATCTGTCCCGGAGTCCAGCGTCCTCCTCGAGTCTCTAGGAGGTCTGGACGATTTTTTCCGGATTGCTGGGAAGCGTTTGGCCGAGATCAAAGGTTCGACCATGGCGAAAGGGCGAGAAGGCGTGGACGAGTGGAGGACCTTCAGCGTTATCGAGAGACGCAACCTTGCGGACTCGTATTTCGAATCCATCGGCCGTCCTTCATTCCATCATTAACGCTCGAGGATGCTCCTGGAATTGCGCTCTAATCTCACCGGCGCCACTTCGAATGGCCGCCCAAACACGAACCATAAGGTGCAATTGTGCGGTGCAACCTTTCATCGTCGACTACTCCTAATGACTGTTGGAAGATTACTCCTTCGCGCATCGAGCACGCCTCCGAGGCACGCCGAAATTCATCCAAACACCATATACCGGTTTCCTCGGGATTTGTAAGAAATTTGGGGTTCCTTAATGCGTGGGAGCAAGAGGACCGTAGCTACGATTTGGTGGAATTTTTGCTTGAAATCGTTGGTAAAGCGATGTATATACATTTCGAGAAAGGATATAGGTTGTGGATTGTTATTGTGTGGTATGAGAAAGGATTGGTGGATTATAATTCATCAACCAATTATGATTATCGTCGCACTTTGTGCTGATTATTCAGCGGCAGAGGATAGGACATAAAACGAACCTACGATTATTTAATTCTTTTTACAGATAGACAAATTTTAATAGCACATTAGGAAACTGATGGAACCGATATTAAAATTATTTTTTATTCATATCGAAACATATCGACAATAACCAAGGCAGATCGTCATTTGTTGTACTTTTTCTCCTTTTCCAAAACTTACGTTTAGTTATACACCATTTGAAGGTATCTCAAACTTTCTGTTATTCACGGATTACTCATAAAACACGCCGTAAGCTATTCGAATAACGGGTAAATTCTTGTCTTCGAGTTAACAGATCAACAACCTGCCACCGGATTATTTTCCTCGGCGGCCGGGGATCAGAATTAAATTGTCCGAGGAAAACTGGGTCTTCGGCGACAGAGAGTAGATCCTTAAAATTCGCGGAGATAATCAAGGCGGACGGGCATTGCGAACGATCCGCGGCAGGAAAACTTCTCGCGACGACGCTGGGTGCAATAACGTCTTAACGGTTCATCGAGTGGCCTCGCTCTGCGTGCTTTCACGGGAACACGGCTCGTCGCTATGCTGGGTTAATCATCGATCCGCTCCCTCGGTTTTAGTTACTTTAATCCTGGCCAAGACGCGGCCCAAGTTAGGTTTGGAAGGGAGTTTGAAACAAAAATCGTACGTATCCGCTAATATCCACTGTGTTTGCCACGTTCAATTTCGTCTCCTACGTTCCGTGGGTCCACCTCCCTTTTTTCCTCTCGGGCCTCCCTTTTCTCGAAGGGGAGGAAGGGAGAGGTTAACTGGACGCGAGAGAGCGGCTACCTCGCGACGGGCACTTTTGGTCCGTTATTGGATCCTTATTTCACCGCAGACTTTACCCTCTCGACGACGAAATATGCTCGTATCAGCACGCACGGGCTCTCTTATTGACCGTGCCGTTCTAACTTTCCTTCTTCTGCTTCTTTCACTTCCTCCTCCTCTACTGCATAAGGTCCTCCGTGGGAAACCCGGAGTCCGTAATACGTTTAGGTGCTGGGAGTAAGCGTTTGTGGAGGGACAAAATGAGAAAGACCTTACGCGCTGTATTCAGGGCACCCCCTTTCGAACCGAGTAAGCACTTTTCTGGCACTGTGGAAAATGAAAGGATATTCTGCGGATTTAAACCACCAAAATCATAACGTGGGAATTAATGGAGATCCTTAAACGTTTGAGCGCCACGGGTACGTGCAGAAATGTATGAAATATAAGCTGAAAAATATGATTGCACTTATTTATTTTGTTCTTCTTTTCGAGTTTGTTAGTTTCTAAAATAATTATTGAAAAATAATTCTTATAAAGTTTCTAAAATAATATTCAAAAATCATTTCTGCAAGAGTATCCTACATTATGACTCGTGTAATCTTTTATAAAAAAGGATGAGAATTGTGTAATTTCCCAAAAAGAAATAGTATTCTGAGGATAGTTGTTAGGGTGAAACGTAGCATTAGTGGATCAATCGTAATGGAAGAACGTGGGACCTTTCAACGCAAGAACAAGATCAGCGTGGTCGCGCAGCGTGATACTAACTCACGTCGAGCTGTTCCGTCCTTCAATATATGGTGAATCATGTTATCCTCTAAAGTAGAAAGACGTTGCTATTAATTTTCGTTTCTCGCAGTAATGATAATACGGCAAATAGACATAATCTGAATGCAAACTTTTTTAATCGTTGAAATTTTTATATAATATTATTTATAGTGTAACTAGCACAAACCAAGAATTATATACTTACATATATTCCAATATGCATCTATCATGTAATGAAGCTACTATTTTAATTATGCAGATTATTCCGTTAAGTATTTGCAACATTAAGATTTTAAAGTTGTTTCAAAATAATTGGACTATACTCGGTTTTATGCAGTATTTACGTCACACAGCCTTGTATATATCACACTTAAAACGGAACGCATATATCCGTCATACAAATCAATGTCCAGCTCTTACATAAACTCAATAACAGCTGTTTTAAACTGCGCTACCTTCCTCCTTTTCCCAGTTATTCGATAAATGGTGCAAAATCCTTCCAAACTATGGAAAACACTTTGACAATCGAAATGTTAGAATCAATTTGCAGTTGTAATAAGCCAGGGTCTTCGATCGACTGTCTCGCGAAGAAGTGGAATCGCCGAAGAGTTAAACAATTCGCTGTAATCGTCTCGAGGTATTCGAAGGAGGTAGCTTTATTCGGTATCGACCTTCAATGCTGAGTAGCGATCGTTATTCATGGGGTTGACTTTTTTTTTTATCAGACCTATCGGGACGAGTGATTCCAATAGGCGCGGAGGGGAGAACGAGATGACTCTTCCGCTAGGAATTTCGAAGGGTGTCTAATTGCTTCAAAACTTGTCACGCGGCGTCGATCCCGATGCTCAGCTGGAGTCCTCTGTGATTAATGGAACTCGTCAAAAAAAGGACGCACTTATCTCGATCCCCTTCGAACGCAGGAGTTCGCTTCTTAATGCTTTTTCTTGGTGATCTGGATCAAACGCTCGTCCTCCTACGTGCGTCGGATCTCAGGATGATTTTAAACGAATGGAGATTAAGGTTATCGTCAGATTGCATTAATAGTTTCACTTTTGGGTCCCTGAGATTATGCAGGATGCCGTGGGAGAAAATCAGGTTTGGGTTTTTTAACGACAATGAGCTGCTCAGGAAGTTTCGTTGTTTCCTATCAGATCTTATTTTCTCTACGTTTTCAATTTCCGGCGACAGTGGTAGAATCTCAATCACTAAGTGAAGTGTACCGTCGTATGATTTGAACTATGTGTAAATTTTGTTTTTTAGCGCGTTGCACGAAGGTTGTTGCGATTTATAGAGATGGTCGTATAAGACTGTGTTGTATTATCGCTGTAACAAGAGTGTTGCATTATACGGACGGTTATCGCGTGTATTTAGCGCGTTACACGAGGATTACTATCACTTTTATCCCGTAATACGAAAGTACATCACGTGCTTACCAAGGTTTATTGTCTTTGTGCATCGCGGTCTAAAAGAAGCGTTGCAATTTTTTTAATATGCTCCATAAAAATGCGTTATATGATTAAGTTGCCACACGAAGGTTCTGTATATCAATAACATTCTGAGAAATTTATTTATTCTGTACATTTTATTGTTAAACTTACTCGATTATTTATCGTGCCAATCTAAACAGGTTATTAAATGTATGTTCTAGAGTTTGAGAAAATTACTTGTTTAGTTGCATGGAATATGGTTATAATTTGTTCGCTTTTATACTCATTAAAAGTTTATCGCATGGGCAATTGAACTAACAAATTAAACGGCGGATTACAGTTTTAAGTTAAGTTACTGGGATCGCGTGACTACGTTTAATGCTACTAAAACTTTCTCGCATATGCAAATAAACTAACAAAGTAAATGGCCAGTTGAAAGATTCTGGATATTTTAGTTGCTCGTTAAGTTACAGCGATCGCGTGACTACGCTTGCGATTACTGAATTCTTCTATCATATGCAAATGAACTAACAAAGTATTATACTAGTCGCAAGTTTCTGAGTATTTTAGCTCCTCGTTAAGATACCATGAGCACGCAACTTGCTGATACTAAGATTTTCGACCTAGGCAAATAAACCGATGTAAAAAAGCGTCAAACTTCAGATTCCAAAAATTCTAGTTGCTGTCTACGACACACTAAAAGCTTGATTATAATTTTTGTTATTAAAATTCCGCGACATACGTAGACTACCAATGTGGACTTACAGGTAAAATTGCAGTTATTAGCAGTTATGATTGTCCTATAAGCCCTTCGTACTCTCAAGGAGCTTAAAAGTACATCCACTCATCATGTAACGATGGTTATACAAGAAAGATATTTTAGAATAATAGAAAAATTTGAGAGAGATTTAAGAATAATCGAGAAAAGCATGATCAATACCGGTCACTTTCCTGACATATCTAAGTATACCGCATATACTTTAAAAAGAATAAAAAATAAAGAAAAAAAGACTAAAGAAGAAATTACAATATATTATTATAATAATCTATATGCCGAAATATAATCGAGGAAAATTTCAGAAAATATACTATCATAAAGTTGCGTAATATTTTTAAGAAACGATGGCAATTTCGTCTGACTTAGTGGTTATAGTGTTAAGACAGAAAGATTCCTAGATCGACCTAATACCGGTAATATTTAGTCGAATTCCTTATCTCCAGACAATAGTCGATTTTCCATCCGCCCTCCAGCGCAGCTCTAATCACACGATTGTTCGAAGCTCGAAAGATGATTAATTTTTAACGAGTAAATTGACATTAGGTACGGTCAATGCCTGTTGCCCGCTGGTTCGTAAATATGGAAATTTGTTTTGCGAGGCTGCATTTCAAACGGAAAATCACATTGGCGGGCGCATGAATCGTGAGCGAAATTTAAACAAACCGTGTGCCGTCCTCGTCAAAGAATAATGGTTTCGCGAAAGCACTCGCGGACGTGAACCGAATTTCCGTTGAAACGCCGGATCTAATTGACGTGCCGCGAAATATTCAACGCGATAAAGAAACGCCAGCCGAGATTTTTCTCTGAGCCAGATAGCCCAGGATGGACGGATGCTCGGCCAATAAATCTTCCGCGGATTAGTAGAAAAAGGGGTACGCAGTGCATTCGCATCGATATTACGAGGGTCATTCCGCGTTCTGTCCTCTCTCTCTCTCTCTCTTCCTCCTACGCTTGAAAATCACTACCGACGAGCTGTGAGACGATCGTGATGGTTGAGAGAAAAACTGGATCACCTTTGAACGATGGGCCATTCGCAGTGATGCTTTCCCTTGCTGGTTAACTGTCCGGCAGTTTCTCGGCCAGCTTCCATCCGAGATTCGTATCGAAGCTTTGCCTCGCGAGAATTGATCGGTTAAGTTTGCCGGACGTTGAGTTTGAGAACACGTTGCGAAGCGGTCGTTTTATTCCTATAGCTGCACGTGAATGGGTGTTTTTACGTCCTGCAAATTTACGACTAACTGCTTTTGCGCGCGTTAAAATGAAATATTTTAAAGCTAGACGTTTAGTTTTCGCGTATATTTCGGGATTACGTAGAGAGAAATATGTGAAACATTGGTTTATATAATATATCATAGTGCGTAAGAATATCTTTGTTTATGTATCAGTATCTCTTTACAATACGATGCTTTGTGAGATACAATATGATATTCGTTGTAATCATTTTTGTAATTCTTCTCGGCATGCTACTGCCTCCTTCTCAATGTTTAATTTCACGGATAATCTTATCTCTTTTTATTCATTCAAAGCACCAATAGACAATTGTGCAATTATCTCTGTAGTCCTTTACCAATTTTAGTTGATTTGCTCCAAACTCTATTAACACGTGCCGCGTGGAGCACATACGCCTTACGCTAAATTTTCCATTCAGGTTATTTCGAATTTTTCTTGCAAAACAAAAAATTAGAAAGGAAACATGAAAAATAAGTCCGAAAGTAACCAAAAATCCGTCCGGCACGGAACGTATTAACAACACGAGAACTTATACAAAGATCTAATATCATCGATAAACATAGCGAAGTCACAGTAGGCTTACGCTTATAACCAATTCCAGCCAGCTTGTTGCTCAATGTTGCTTCAACCATTTTAAGGCCAGCGTCAGAACTTTCTTACGGCTTACAGAGCAGATCTAATAGCGTTCCAAAAATGAGGAGAAAGGCGAAGAATAGTTCCTAGCTTAGGTATGCCGATGCCGAGGCGTTCCTTCCGAGTGTTTTTCCAAGAACCCGCGCTTCCGCCCGTGAACCGAGGCGGAGGCACCGACGGCTGCACGAATTCTCCACGCCTCGGTGGGCGACTATGGACGCCCAGGAGGAGCGCCTTTCTTCCACGCCGTGAAACGGCCACGTTGGGCTTTTCTTCCCGGCGGCACGGTGTAACTCATCAGCGCACGTAGCCGGCAACCGGCGCGCCCGGATGATGCCAGAGGGGAGCACTTTTAACCGCGTGTGTTTGAATAAGCGTTCCCCTAATTCCTTCGAGGACCGCGACGACGTCGAGAGCCCCGGGAATATGACAAACACGTTTGTGCTGTGCCGCGGACGATTCCACCGTGGCAGATGTCTGTTCGAATCGAAGACGCGATTAGTCGCACTCAAAATACCGATTAGCCCGCCCCGACTCTTCCCCTCCATCTCGACTTATCAGGACTGAGAAATATTAATGGCCCGTGGCGGGGACAAATTTTCTTGGCTGAATGCCGGAGATTCCTCGGAGCGTAAGACTTTTACGTTAATGCCTACTTCAGGCCTGCTCGTAACTCTTGCTTTTGATCGGTAATGGACTTATATTTACGAGTGTGAATTAATGCGACCGAGGGGAGGGTATGGTTAGTCGTGGATGTGGAAAAGCTGTATGCGATGTTTGCAAAGAAGGTCGATTTGTTTACGAAGCAATTTCGCGTCCGAGATATGCACGCTGGAGATGTTCGCGAGGGTTTGCTCGAGGGTAGTGCAATGGAGGGGGCTTGCGCTGGGGAAACCGCCTTGCTGATCGCGGTGGCTTTTAAGCGGGGTAAGTATCGATTTATTTATAAATCTTCATTAGCTGAATTTGTTTTAAGCTCTTAGGCACGACGGAATTTTGCGCGGGTTTGTTTTTCTGCACGGCAGAGTTCTATGTGAGTTACGCGTAGACGATATAGTGCTGCAATGTGTGACGGACAATGCTGTTTTCTACGCCAATACATTAGAATGAAGTTTTTGATGATTAACTTATAATTTTTGTTAAAGTTATGATACATATATTTTAATTAAAAATATTATTTTATGTATATA
>JBCFXI010001108.1:0-75326 GCA_038496175.1 Ampulex compressa
GAGAGCTGATATTGCAAGGCTTGTGTGTGAAAAAGTTCTATTAATTCTACACAGTAGTTTTTGGTTGGTGAAAAACGAAAAACAAAACGAAATGACTTTCCGAACAACCCAATAAATACTTCCAGCGCATTAAATAAATATGTCTGCGTGGGTACTATTTATACGGTACACGTGGCCCGCGGATCAAGTTTGGCTTGTACCATAAATGGTACACGTGGCGCGGAACGCGTTAAAGGGTCCATCCTCGTAATGGGACTCGGCGCAACCGATACGTTTCCACATCCAGTCGCTCCTTTAAGCGGCTCGCGTGCTGAAACGTTCATCGACCCATTCAACGAAAAAACGCGGCGCGTAAAGCCAGGCTGGAAGGGCCCTTTTACCTCGCGAGCAACATTGTTGCCATTGTCGTAACCCTTCGAGGGTCGAGTAAAAACCCGGGTACTCCTGCCGGAGGAGTTCCACCCTGGGGGCCGTTATTTACGCGGCTCCGTCCTCCTTCGTTCTTTTCCCTCGAGCGAAGGAGATGATTCATTCGAGCGTCGGAGGAGGAGGAGGAGGAAGAGGCTACTTCGAGGACCGAGGGACCGCGACTCGACTCGTTAATCCGTGAACAATGAGGGATTTCGTTGGCATCGCTGGCTCCAGTCGAGTGCCTCCTTTTGCCTTCGACTTCACCGGCCACGAGGGATAACGGCCAACCTTCGGCTTGGATCGACACGTCCGATGTCTAGGAACCACGCTGGTGCACCGGCTATAAGAATGGACTTGGTTTACTCTTCGGTATTGGCCGTCACGTCTACTCGTTCTAGGATCTGTTATTTAAGACGGGATTAGGGTGGGATTTCGTTCTGACACGACGCGTCCGTTATTTGAAGGCTATGCCGATGTACCGGATACGTGGATTTATCATCATCGTTTAATTATCTTTCCATATTGGTCGTTTCAATATCGTTTAGTCTACGATTTATCGCAATGTGGATTTAAGATATGATTTTGTGCTTCGAATCTAAGAGTTACGGTAGTCTATTAGATTCAAGAAACAATATATATCGCGATTAATTTGAAGCTCTTCACATTGAGCGTTACAAAAATATCGAGATCGTATAACGTATTCTTTTCCACGCAACAGTTCGCCTCGCATACTTTAGGCAAAACCTTCCCCGCTTAAAATCACGTCCTCCAACGAGCTAAAACACGCTCTGACCGTTTTACATCCGCTCCGGTGGGTTCGTTATACCACGGAGTCGTTGCTCGTTGCCTTCTGAGGATTTGATGGTCATTTGTAACCGCGTAGTAATCGCGTAGCGCGGCTCATTGGCCAGTCGTGTACCGGGAGATAAAGGTGAGCCCATTGGCCGGCCCTTTTTAGGTAGGAACAAATTAATTTATTTCATCGACCGTGTCCGCGTGGGCGGCCGACTCCGTTCTCGGTGCTCGGTCATGCCAATCAGTAGCGCAAACAGAAGTTAAATTTAAAATCAGCCTGCGGCTCGAATAAAATGTGGGGTACCTTCTTCGGGCCGTGCCTCTGCAAATAAGACGAGGATCGCGCGTCGTCGTGGCGGAACTTTGGGAACGACGACGACTAGTTGGAATTTGCAGAGCGGCTTCTTTCCCTCGTGAATCTCGGGCGAGGATTGCGTCCTTGCGGATAATCCTCCAAAACTCCTGACGTAATGATTTTAAAGAACGAGGAATTTATGTTCGATAAACCGAAAACCCTTTCACGTGAAGGATCGATATAGTCTCCGAGGAAAATAAAATTCTAAAGTAACTACTATTCTCTTCTGAATCCATCGATAATTGATAAACTCCAGCAGAATATTCAGCTAAATGTATAAACGTATTTTATCGATTGTCAATATTCATAATAAAGCGCTCACTTTTGCGATATATATAATATGTATATTGAAATTTCTGGAGGGGTCACGGAGGGCTCTCGAGACGTATCATCGAGACGATATCGTATCTAAAATTCCTGACACATTTTCGTACAAGTGAAATGCATATCAAGCACGCACGTACACCGCTCGTACGATAGTATAATATCTTATTTTTTCGCGAATATAGTGCAAGTACGACGATAAAACTCATTAAATTACCGAGTGCTCATCTTCACGGCGATAACGCTATCACGACCTGGATGCGACTTTTAATAAATGTGGGGCACATGCAGCAGGAAAGGTCAGCTATTCGTACCAGTTTACGAGATTTATTTATATCCGATAGTCCAATATTAATTCTTCGACCGTTGTCTCGTATAATATTATAAAGATTGAAATATTGCATCCCTCGCACGATGAGCGACGTTTATAGTACAGTCGACGCTGGCAACAATAACGCAATGCGTATTCCAGCTTGGTGCACCGAGACAAAGAAAAATTCCCGAGTATTGGGGGTCGCTCGTAAAATTAATAAACGCAATGGACGTTAACGAGGATCATAAATATGCCCTCCGCGCTCTGCTTATCCCTCGATTAGCATAATCATTCGCGATACCGGGGGACCGTAATTTAAAAATACATGATGCACCGACTAAGCCCCCTCTTCGTAAAGAATTTTATTCAGGGGAAAAGTAACATTAAAGGCGAAGCTTCATTTTTGAAAGAATTAAACGATAAAAGGTGGTTTGAAATTTTATAATCGAGACTGATACGTAAAAACCATGATTATGATATATATTAAAATTCTGATCACATCAAAATCTATAAATTCTACTTTCTCCCCCTTTTTTTCCCACAAAAACCTCGGTTTTCTACAAATCCTTTAAACTCCTCTTTGATCGACGTTATTCCACTTCTTTTAAATTTCTGCGACTTAATAAAGTATTGCACTGAGATTCAAACCCAAGATTGAAAATCTGAAATATTACAACTACACATCATGTGATCAACTCGTTCAAATTTTTCCGATCCTCCCTGAGGGAGGAGTTTTTTTCTTTAGAAAAAAAAAAATGTTTCAAATCCTCTTGCCCATTCTAGGAGAAGGCACTAATTCGCGGAAAGCAGCATCAAGAGTGCGTCTTAACGAGGTCTTTTAATTAACCATTAGCGGAGAATCGACCTCTGTGCCGATCCTGTGCGCCGCGATTGTACGCGGAAGATATCTCCGCGGGGAAGGATTAGCCTCGCAATCAGAGCCCAATTAGAGGGCAAGGCTCTGACCCATCCTCGCGTCCGCTAATTACACGCCGAGATTTCGCCTATCTTAACGTGTCCATTACCCTTGCGACGACGCTGGTATTAACGTATCAATTACCTTGCCTACGTCCCGTCATCGCCGTTTCACGTGGGTGGATCGATTCACGAGGAGGGGCTTACCTCCGTAAGTCAGAAATTACGATCGTTGGCCATTCCGTGAAATTAAGTCCCTCGTGCAATTTGCCGTGGCAGCAATTAAACTCGCAAAGGATATTTGGAATCTGTATTCAAGATAGGAAACCCTCTAATGGGTGATTCTAACGACCAATGCTGATAATAAAGGAATCTGCTGGATTTTTAATTTTTCTGGAAATTACTAATTTAAAATTTCTGACTTCGTATTAATTATATAATGTGCCTTGGATAAGAGACAATTTTAGGTTTTAAGGTAGTCGTAATGTTGAAGGATTTTTTTTTCAAAATTCTCTGTGATTGGAGGGTTGATGAACTTTTTGCAATTGGCACACAGGCGAGAGCCGCGAATTTACTTTAACGACTTTGGGTTAAATATGTTCCTGCAATAATTATCCAAGCTTTCTTCCCTTGCTCTCATAACAAGCACGGGAATTCAATTCAGCACGATAAAGCTACCGTAACGAGAATACGATTAATCGAGTATTGTTCTTTTATCAGGAGTTCTAGATAATGCGAAGCGTATTCTAGATCCGCTAAAGAAAACTCACGATCGTCGAACAACGTTCCTTCGCGTACGTTGAAATTTTATACGGCTTATCTGCACGACAATCGCAACAGGTGGAAAAATTGAAACGCCCTGTAAGGCGTATCCGATTTCCTCACTCTTACGATTATTTCAGAATTCAGCAAAACTTCGTGGCGATAAGGGTTCGCAAAAAATTTAAAACGATGACAGATCGATCTTTGAGCAATCGCGTAAAAAAAATCCTTAAAAAAAATTGAATAATAGTTCATCTTCCACACAAAAAAATCCCGTAAAAAATCTTGTAAAATTTTTTAGACTGCTATACGTATTTTCCCCCTTAAGTACAGAGTCGTGTATCCGTCGCCAGGACCCAGGACGCTCTCGAACTCTGTCCTCATTACCGACGACCCTCGCAAAAGAGGCCCGCGGTGCTCGTTAAAACGTTTTTCGCCCGCAATTCGCCCGTGGAAGGGGAGCCGCCTCGGACGTATACCTGTGGGCCGCACGTGAAATTCCGGGAAAGGAGCCAGAAAGTCTCTCGCCGGCCTCTCCGCTCTACATCGCTTCCTCCTTCTCTCTCACGCGCATTATTTTCTCCCGCTGCATCTCTCTCCTTTCTCCTCCTTCTTTCTCCGGTGCACTCTCATTTCTTCTCTCTATCTCTTTGAGAGAGAGAGAGAGAGAGAGAGAGAGAGAGAGAGAGAGAGAGGGAGGAAGAGAGAGGAGGATAGAGAAGAAAGACTAAAGTAAGGTCTCTTGGCCGCCTTATTATTTTCACCCTCTGCTCTCCATCCGCCTCTCCTTTCTTCTTTTTCTTCGACTTCGCGTTATTCGTGCCTTCTTCCATTCTTCCAAGATTATCGCATCGTTCCTATTTTACGCTTCGATCCAATTCTTCAGCTTACTCTCTTTCTGAACAATCAGTGATTCCTGGTCTAACAGAGTATCTATTTGCACGCTCTACTTTAATTCTCCAACAGGTCTCGTGGAGTTGGAATTCCAGTCGACGCATAGTGGTAGTTCATTCTCCTTGTATTTATATTAGTTGATTTTCTAATACGTTTCTTTTACTTCCTCTCACTTCGTCGGGTTCTTATATTTGTCATTTCTCATTTTATCGAATTCCACTTTGCGGCCTCCCGAGGTTCATGAAGCTCTATTCGTGGTGTGCCAGGGAATTAATGTTCCTTACTTATTCCTTCGTTTCGTCTACCTTACAAAGACTTGATCCTTCTTCCCTATCATCCGCACCACTCCTATTCTTCCCCCTGGACATCCTTCGATCATCCTCTTCTTCCTTCCACGTCCCATTAGTCCTCTCGGTCCTGCGTTTTGCGCAACCTGCAGCCCGTCTTCGTTTCTCCGCCGCCCCTTCGGGCCCTTTCTTCTGTCGGCGCCGAGCGGCGGACATAAATTCGTAGCGGAGCCGGCACAATGCGAGAAAGGGGCCTAACGAGGAGGAAAAAGCGAGTTTACGATTTTTCGGAAGGCCCTGGCCGCTACTTGGGGCTTTGACAGGGGCTTAATGTGGGCCCGCACGATTTTGGTCGTAGATCTCGCTTCACGGGGGAGTACGTCGACTCCGCGGGTGGAAAAAGGAAAGTCGAGGGATTGGACGTGGAAAATCTTTTGGGTTCTACGTACGATTGGAGGAGAGGCGGCTCGAACGCGATCAAAGATTCTTATTCCACTCGCCTTATCTATAATTCGATGCCTATAAAGATTCGAAGGCGACGCTGTTGACATGAAAAATCAATCTGGCGTCTAGATCGACTCCAGATAGGAACCAGTGATCGTCGGATTCCTTCGAATAAGTAACTCTGGATTCACCTGACTATATTTAGATGTTTAAAGAACAATACGATAAAATAAATACTCCTCGCTCATCGTCGCGAGTCGACTCCGAATTTGCGAATTTACGATACAAGATATCGATGTACAATCCGAATCGTCCGCCGTGAGTGATCTATATTCATCGAGGTATTGCCCGTATCGCTGTATACCACGTGAGTTTAATCCTTCTCTTCGTAAGAAGACGGAGACCTCTTTTCTCCCTCAGTCCGCTACAACCAACTTTCTTGCTACGCGCGTGCGTGAAGAAAGTTTTGCAGTAGGAATGAATCGCAGCATAAATCAAAGCGTACAGCACTTAAAACATAGAGTGGGATTTTAGGGTCCCGACCCTACCTGCTTAAGGTCCAGAATGACCGTGACGAATTCGTAGCGATCGCCCTTGGCCAGAGTCGGGCTCTGCCACCATCTTGCGGGATTCGAGTCCAAGACGTGAGTGATGTTATGCCTCTTGCCCGGATCCGGACTCCTGGAATCGCAGACGGCGCATCTGGAGGATTCGGAAGGCTTGCAGAAGGTCTCCGGTCCCTCCTCGCCGCAAGTGGCGTTCACGAAGATATCCGCTTTCGTGGCCACGTTGAACGTCGAGGGAAAGAGCCCGCTGTTTTTTACGCTCTTGCCAGCGACGTACATTCCGCCTTGGCCTGCAATGAAAATCGAGACGGTCAGTGTGGGCTTAATTAGGGATTTTGTTCGCTTCGGTGATTTTTTTTTCACGCTTATTTGGTTTGGATTTCATTTTCTCACGTTTTGCCCCTTCGCTTTTGTTCATTTGTCTTTTGGTTTGTCTTTCATCCATGGGAAGTTTATTAATAGGCTTTTTTTTTATTGTCGCGATGATTCACGGGTTGTGGAAGGTTTCACGCTGGCGACTCTCGTGTTTTTCGGAGTTTCGCGCGATGGCTATTGGTTGATGAGGAGGTAATTTTGCATTTGTAGTGTGAAACAACTCATCTTTTTATACGAGTAATGGAGTTTGATCGAGGATGTGTTTTTTGTTTTATTCGATGGGCTTTTGCCATCTTTTTGGATACTTTATAATTTCGTACAGGTACAATTTCTGGTCCTTATGAGCAAGAAACTGAGTCAAGTGTAATTTGAAAAAGGAAAATACGTTCTCGCCAAATCGATAGATGTAATTATGTCGATATTTAGAATAGTTATGAAAGGACGTGGATATAAAAGTGATTCTGTTTTTTTTTAAAGATTATACCATAAAATAATATTTATATAAAATATTCAAGTTTTTACGATCATGTTTATTCCCTTTTTATGAATACGGTATTTGAGGAAGAAAGGAATTCTGAATAGCGTACGACCACGACGTAGGTTTGTCATATTTTTACTTGTCAGCCATGTCGAAATCCCGTAAAACGCCCGTATCGTAATAATTAATAGATTACATGGGATACAGACAGCAGTAAACGTCAATTTCGAAGTCATAAACGAAGGTAAAACCGAACCCCAGATTTTATATACCTTAATACACGATCGTTAAATACGGTTCTTTTGATCTTTCTTCGATGTGATTTACCTTTACACTTAACACAATGTGGATTACGCGCGGCTCGAAGTCATCGATAAACGTTAATTAAAAACCGAGAAACCATTAATTACCTCGATGATTATTATTTTTAATTAATTATTATTATTATTTTATTATGATTATTATTTAGATAAGGGGAGAATAGTTTCTCGACGCGACGCGAAGAATATGTTTCGACAATAAAATCGTGAAAGTAAGAATTTTACGCCTCTGCTGCTCGCAATTTACGCATTTATTCTTTACATTTCTTGAACGACTTAGCGCAATGGTCTCGCGAAAGAAATAGAGAAAAGGACGCCTTTCTGATGTAGCAAATGGAAGATATTCGAGTAACAAAAATACTTTTTCTTCCACCTGCCACCGGCTGACTCATCGGATCCCCGGCTCTCTCGGTTGGTGCTTTATAGCGCGTCTCGAAAATAGCTCTCTTGACGAATGCTCGAAGTTACATATGGCAAGGACAAATGTAATATGTCCTTCAATGACGTACTTCGAGCACCCACTTTACTATCGTTAGGGTCACGCGTTGCTGATTAAAAATTTGCAAAAACAGGACAATTAAAGGAACGCCCATATTTTTTCCCCCGTGACTAATCCTAACGAAAATACAACCTCTTATATTTTCGTGACTCACAAGGGTTTATTAATAAGTGTTTAAATCAGGCTCTCGGTAACTAGACACTTTGCGAGACACCTCGTTTAATGAGACTCATTGAACGATCTTATGGTTGGCCACCTTTTTCTACACTCTTTGTTTTTCAGATACGATCATTATAAACAAAAAACAATTTGATATTGAGGCATCGAATAACTTAAGCTTGTAGAAACTGGATAGTTTCGTATTAAAACAGATGATTCCTTATATTCTGTAGACATAGGTGTATAATTCAGTCATATTTTCGCGAAAAAATAAAATTCAAATGCCGAGAATCGGGGAAGCAGATTAGAATTAAAGGACACGAGGTGCAAATAGATCCGAAGAAATCTGACAAGTAAAATCTAAGATCAAATACAAATTAGTTACATTTACTTATCTATACACGACGCAACATTTCAAAAATCCGGCCTCAGCGCGTATCGCAATTTCGCCCTGCCCGTTCCTTTATAATAAAATCGGGCATACTTAAGATAATCGTCGAAACCGTCTATCTCGCTTTCCTTATTAACATATCCCCTTAATTAAATTACACCACAGCACGAAACGCGTTTTGGAACGATAGAAAAGTATTATTTTTCCCCGGGCAGGAATTAGTATTTTCACCACCGCGCGGTCCTGTCGGTAAGTCGAGTCACTTCTCCCCGCAAAAATCCATTCCCCCGACGACAAACGAGTTGTTTGCATTTTTGCGCCCGAATGGCGGTCACCGCCGACGGGCCGTACATCGACAGGTTTTGACAGAGCGCGAGACGAAACCAGTTGTATATGCGCAAACAGGTTGCCGCACGGGGGATGGTTGCAGGCACCGCGGACGAACAGGTTCGCGGGGTTCGAAGCGCCTCGAACACCTGAGCAGGTTAAACGCGCGTATATCGACACGTGAGCGCGTACTCGACGTGAAACGTGACGAGCTATCCTCGACTACCGGCCAGAAGGTGAGAAAGAGAGGGAGAGGGAAGGAGGGCTGCGAAGAGAGAGAGTTATCGAGAGAGAGAAGAGAGAGAGAGAGAGAGAGAGATAAGGGTCATTTTACGGCGCATCGGTGATAATTAATCGTCCATCGGCCGGCGAAAATTACACGGGCCGTCGATCCTCCGTGTATTTGATTTCGTTGCCCCGCGGCGCGAAAGACTGGAAAAAGAAAGAGCGCCGTTTATCCCGACACGTGTACTTACGATCTCTCCGAGTTCTAAGCTCTTTGATTTTCCACACGGTCGATCTGCAGGACGAGCGAGGATCGATGATCTACTTTGGGGAAGGAGACATTTCCGATTGCTCGTAAATTCTGAGATGCGGGAAAGAATGTATTTGAGTATAGAAATTATCGGAGGTGATCCAGATGTCTTCTAGTTTACGGTCTAGGCGATCGCGCTATTATATAATAATTCTTTATATATTACGTTTGCGTATTGTATATGTATAGCGATTTTCTGTCGATACAGTACTGTCTTAATAGAGATTCAATTTTTTACTAGAGATATTTTTGGCACGTGCATAATATTGGAAAATATTGCGATTCTATGCTACTTTTTTTTTTTTAATTCATTTTTCGGCACCGACTGCTAAGGTCATTTGGCCTAGGACCTACTGTTTAAGATGGGTTCCGAACCACCAGATGCTACTTTTAAGGTATAGGGGAAACAAAGTTGACGATGTTGCGAATGTGGTAAATATAGATGCTCGGATACACGGTCGAGTGCAAGAGGCCGAATGGAAAGCGGAAGGATACGTCGATCAGGCAAAATGGGCACGAGTGAATCGTTTGGAACCGAGCCCCGGGCAATTTCCTGACGCTCGTGTCTCCTCTTCCGTGTCAAACAGAGCCACGCCCGTGCCCGACCCTCGCCTATGATTCTACGAGTGCCGTGCTATAAATTCTGCACTGATTGCCACCGCTTCCAATTGCACCGAGTACTTTCTTCAATTTTCAATCCCAACCGCACGCATCCCACCAACCACTTCTAAGTATAAGCGATTCGATAAAAAATCATTCAATCCTCAAAACTTCCTATACGAAGCTATTAAATCACGAATTTATTGGCAAATATAAAACAAGACAGTAAGCTTGTATTGCTTCGCTACCGTGCGCCAAAAAGCTGTCGCGAGGAAAAATCTCAAAAGTACGATGGACATTAGACGCACAAAGTGTAGATCTAGCTCATAAATCCCATTGTGGAGCCGCAGGTTACGCGCATGGTATACATTTTATACGCTGGAATAAACTTTCCAGCTCTACCTTGCGCACGCACCAGCTCGATGAAGCAGACGCGAGGGAACAAAGGGCACGTAGCTGGCAGTGATTTGCGCTCGTATCCCGAAGACCTTCGATTCAGAATTTTCTCCCAGTAACGACGCGTGCCATCAGTTTCGATGGGCACTCGCCTTAAGTTCTCGACTCCAAGGCACGTCATCGTGGATGTCGAAGTGAATAACGCGGCGGTCAGCGGGAACGATGCCTCGGGTGGCGCGGCGCGCATTCTTGCATCGATAAGCGACAAGAGGGTATCGAAAGATCTTCCGAGCGGATAATTTGTGACGATCGCTCGCCAAGGAAGAGGGAACACCGCGCTGATTCTATTAAAGAATCCACGTATCGCGATGCTCGCCAAGACAGCCTCGCCCTTCGGTCTTCCCGAGCCCATTGTTATCGCGAGGCAGCCACGTCGATCCCAATAATATCGAAGGGCGGCGTAACCATGATTCTCGATAATCGATGGATGCCCCCGGGACAAGGTCGAGGCCAGGGCTGTCTTATTCCCCGCGCCAAATGGGCGCTGCTCGCACCGATCCTCGATCGCGATGACTGGGATCTTTCGATGGAGCGCGAGACGCACACCGCGGACGCGATCCTCTTCCTGCTCGAAGCTTCGTCGATAATCCTCGAGGGTGATTAAGTGCGATCCTTTTCACGAATTATCGTCTACATCGAGGAGGTCTCAAGCGTAGGGAGGAAACGTCCGTGCTGCGCATCGCGAAGACGATGGAATAAACAGATTACGATGGCACGCCCCTCGATCTCTCAGTGTCATCGATTGGGCTCCTCTTTCGAAATCGGTTGCACGAAACCTTTCGATCGAATCCCCGGTTTCTTACTCCAAGCGAGGGCAAAGGCTCTGGAATCTCTATTATATATAAGGAGGGGCCGCGGTTTATGCGCGAGAGGTGAGTAAAAAGCGGGGGCTTTGTAAAAGGGAGCAGAGCCGACTCGTGCTCTCGCATTGTGTTGTGTCTGGCCGGCCTCTCGCCTCTTCCTCCCCAAGACTTCCTCCCTCCTGGCCGCTTCCCAGGGACTTGAGCCCGCTACGAGTGACTGATGACGACAGAAATAACCCCGTTCCATCTTTCCGGCGGCACGGCATGGGCGCACGTGTCCACGTGCGTGAGTAAACCTACGCAACGTGCGAGGGAAGGAGGAGCCACGGTGGCTGCGCGGATGGAGACTTCCACGCGGAAGATCCGGCTTTGAATCTCGCTCAGCGTGTTCGGATAAATCTCAGTATCGCGTATCGTTTCTTCGGTCCATCCCTTCGCGGATCGTGGATCGTATGACGAGAAAGTCGCGGTCACGTGGTAGGTTTAACGATCCGGGCGATTGGCGGAGAGCGAGTAAATAATTTGGGGTAAATCTTCCGGATTCTTTACGCGACACGCCTGTATCGTGGATCGGGTAAAGAGAAATCTGTGTTGGAATCATGGATTGATCGATCGGAATGGTTTTCGACGAAAATCGAATAGATCGGTAAATTACTACCTGTCTGACGGCTAGCAAGGCGCGGTGGACGGAAACTGTCAGGCGCTAGGTTCGAGTTCGAATCACCTATATATTTGTTAGTCGCGTGTAGATTGTCCGTGTAGCACGGTGATAGCGAATTTTTTTGAGAAACTACTTTATCGCTGACTTTTATCGCTAAGCAGGTGACGTCAGTTGGAGGGGGAGGAAAGGGTGTGAAAGAAAGGATACTAATAAGTTGGGAACAGCAAAAATTTGTTAATAGAAAAACATTACGGTTAGCCCCCTTTTTTTTACTCTCATTTTGAAGATCCTTTAAAAAGGATTACATTTCCTTTTTGTTTTACAACTTTTACTTTGGCGAGTAAAGAGCAAAAAATCAAGATCGACGTCGAAAAACCGATATCATTGGTGCAATACCACGAATTACCACACCAGATATTCTTTTTTTCATGATGTAAAAAATAAGTTTATACGTAATTTTATGATGTCAAAATAAATGTAGCCACCACTGGTATAGCGGAATCATATTCATGAAAGACGTGGCCGTATAAAGAAGCCTAACCTATTCACTAACAACCATTTAAATTCTTCGTTTCGAAAAACCTCCATAACTTTTTTATCTTTAAAGATATTTTAATGAAATAAACGTTACAAGAAAACTAAGACATTTCTTTTTATATTCTTATAATAATCATAATTTATGGACCGAGATTCTTCTTCCATAACCTACGGTGAACATTTCCACTGGATGTAGAATCTTCGTCCGTAACAGCGAAGGGCTTAAAAAACGTCTCGTGTCCGGCGCAGTGTTTTCTCACGCGACAAGGCGCGCGCCAGGAACGCGATAAATATATTGGATCAGCCTGCCGTCGACAGGTTGATATTTTGCAGCTAATGGTTTTCGACTCCCGACATTCCGGGGATCCCCCTGACAATATAATTCTTACCGAAATAGTTTTACGCGCGGTTCATCGGTGACGAGCGTCAGTGCTCTCTCTGACCTTCCTGCCACGACCGTGCGATGACTCACAAGATGGAATAGGACGACTTCGAGCTTAATAAAGTGTTTGCAGCGATGAAAGGAAATTCAAAATTTGTGAAACGTAAATCGACGTGTAACAATTACATTGATGCTAATTTCTTAAAACTGCCTGAAGTATAATTACAGGTATACGCTGTAAGTATAAGCGTGATTCAAAGGTTATCCGTAGTGCAAGTGCGTATTTTGATGGTTACCGTTTTTCTGAGAAAGAAAATCACTCAGCCCAGTTTCTACGATTAATGACGTCAAATTAATCTCTTCAAGAATTAATTTTTTGTAATTATAAATAACAATTCTGTTTTTTCTTTGATCACGTTTTATTCACTCGATATCTACAGCGATTCGGTAAGCAATAAAAAAAAAACTGATAAGAATGACAGCACACGATCGAAAATAATACGTGTATTTATTTAATCTCCAGGCTAAACTCAAGTAATACGTATGTATGCGTCAATATCCTTGAAGAGGTTGACTCGAGGAATGAGTCTTCGATAAGTCGGTCACCCTTCGTTCCCATAATCGGACTTTGCAATCCTGAAAGGTGCACACGTTGATCGCCAGTAACTACCAGGCACACAGCATGACTCACGTTTCGGTTCGTTACTCGCGTTAGGCGCTTATTGTCCCACGAGATATTGTCCTATCGGCCTAAAAGTGTCGATCAAGAGTATCGTACGAAGCCTAGAAGTTCAGCAGCACTTCTGTTCGAGATACCGCGGCGCCCTAATGGGACAAAGATTCGTGTGCATATAGAAAAGTGTCGCTTTTCGTATCTTACCCATTAGCTCACTTTTTTTTTTACCATATTTCATCGCAGTGATTTCAGACCTACGTCGAAAACTGCATTCTTAACACTTGAAAACAAAATGCACACACAAAAACAAACACAAAAAACGAAATACTATATTCGTACATTTAAGCTTAATATATACAAATACAATAAAGATAGGCTTAATAAAGACAAACAATCAAAATAATATATACAAATACACTTGATAAAGACTTGAATAATAAGCATATTATAGTAATCGTTGATGTTTTGCAATATTTACACGCTATACGTGTGCAATGTACCAGAAGAATTGAAATTCTCTTCAAGCTAAATCCGTCTGGCGGACGATGACAAAAATGAAGCGTAAACCCACAAGAAACGCGCAAACACTTCTTTCCTCCCTGCAGCCCGTTTTCGTCGAGCCCCCTATGGGGGGCCACTTAAGGGGATGCGCTTTCGTGTTCACGATAACGTGTTTACAAAATATCCTGGCGTGGCTTGGCCCACATGCCGATGAGCCACGAACGAGCACGGATGGTGGTCCTTATGAGTAATAGTCCCATGGCCCATGGGTTGTTCCACGCGTGCTCTGCCGGCCGTGCTCCCCCAAAAAGAAAGATAACGAGGGAAACGAAATCTGGAGCCACTGACCGCAGCTCGAAGCGCTCAGCTTCTGTGATGCAACTACGGGGATGATATGTAAAAGGAAAAATTTATGGATTGCAAAACTCGCATGGCTATTTCGAAGCTAGTATGATGATAACAAACATCCTAATTTAGGTTTCGATAACGAAGCCAATTTGGAGCTTAAGAATGTAACGATGCTATGATGTGATCTGGTTTTGAGATGATTTTAAACCTGTAACGGTTATGGCGTTCTAAATAAAGAATGGAAAATTCAAGAAAGCTTGTCTTATGTATTCCTACATGTTTTAAGTATGAGTATAATGATTGGTATATTTAAATAATCTCTCTCAGATAATTCCCTCTTTTGTGAATCAAATCAAAAAATATTGGAATTTTATTTCATATCGAAGAATGTCAAATAACGTGATGTGATACAAAATGCTTATTTATCGTGATAAATATACTGTATACAGAAATTTATCTACAATAGTCGTATTTATACATATTTATGTACATTAGTACATATACATGAATTAACTATTGTGATTTGCAGTAGTAAACAAAATAATTAATCACATCGACCAGATGCTCATCGTTCGAAGACTTAGCCAAAATATTCCTTGCAATAAAAAAAAGTGTAATTTCCAAAAGTGTCAATTCAATTTGTAAAAGGATAAATTCCATTGGCACGAATGAAGCAGTATAACCTTCAAGTGCGAAAACGGCGAATTCGAAATCGCAGAAGGGTGAATCTGGCGTGCAAAACCGATATTCGCACGAGATCATAAACAAGCGCGCAAATGAGGTGTAAATACTGTCGGTTCCCATGGTGAGATATTGGTTCACGCCCGAAAGCCGTAGGTCGGCGCCGCGATATTTTATTGTTCCGCTATGCCATACACGTCATCTCCGGCTACCGTAAAGCCCACTCGCTTTTAAGTATCGGCGCTCCCATGCGCCTCTGCATCGATATGAATGAAGCTCATGAAAGCTCCATTGACCACGCGCATAAATCATCCGGCCAAGCTTGTTTTCTCGGATAATAATAATTCTCGCGCATTATCGAATACGGAGAATCGCAGCTCCATTAGGGCGATATCGCACGGAGGAGAGAATCGTTGCCTCTTGCGCGGCCATACGGCACCGCGACGAACTTGCCTATTTTCTACGAATCACGGTAGAATTGCGTGGGCGGCTTTACGATCGTTTATGCAGCATTCGCGTTTAAACGAGCCCAATAGCGGGCTCGAAGGTTGCGGATATATCCATTATACCGTTGCATTAATTCGCCTCGATGCAAGGTGCAGCAGAGGCTGTACTGTAAGAAACTCCAGAAGGATATCGGTATCGATGCACCGAAACTCGTGCAGAAATATACGTAGTCTTAATGGCAGCTGTTGAGTAGGAAAGATAAGAGCGAAGTTATCTGAATTATATTCGACACTTTGTACGAAATGCGTGCGAGGGATATACGCGGAGAGGAAAAATGTCAAAATACACGCGATAAGGTTTTCTTGCCTCTCCTCGGCACATTCTGCGTATTGATGCATTGAATTATCGCCATTCGTGTTAAGACATTTAATTACCTCCTTCTCCTTTGCCAGCGACTATCCGGTCGCCCCCTCGTTTGCTTCGATCTCCATGTCCAATCGATAAACCAGCAACTTCCAATCATCCGTTGCATCGAGCTCTAATCAATATTCATACTTCTTTCACGCATGCTTAGCTAGTCGCGTTTACTCGCAAAAATGAACTATCGACTTCGGCGATCGGCCGCGATATACTTGCGGGGATTAATCCACCGTGGCCCAGTGTGTCTTGCAACGTGCGCTGCGTTACATCATAAGACACGAATTTATATCTTTCAAATGGCCGACCTTATGTGTTTATCGATACTTAAGCGCTCGATGTATCATAATTTTTTGATCGAGAAGGATGAAAATTATAGAAGCGTGCTTCCGCATCGTTTTTATACAATATCATGCATTATTACAGAAGCGTTTCGTACTCACGTATTTTACGGACTTTCGCGTAATTATTACTTTCCTATATTCCCACTCGAGAATTCTGCGTCGATTCAAGGAGCGAGTTTGGTGGTCTTTCTTAAGCAGGAATTACGGGGGGAAGAATTTCGAGCGTGAGAGTTCCGGTAAAAGTAAATTTAGATTACGCAGAGGCGAACGCGCGGAGGTTAAACTATAGAAAGTCTAGAATGGAGGACACGGTGGTTGAAGCTCTTGAATGAAGGTTATCAATGAAAGCCGGCTGTCGTGCACGACCACTTCGTATTATCATGTGAAAGGGGACAATGACTCGGATTTCAACCCCAGACCTTTGGAGCAACAGTTGAATCTTGTACCCACTACATCACCGTAGCTTTTTCACGTTTGCTTTTTCAGACGAGCCGCACAGTGCCGAGGAGCACGATACACGTTGCCACGCGGAAGCCTCTATAGATGTCGACCAAGATCGAAATTCTTACACCATCTCTCTATACAATAGGAATTTAGTCCTTTATCCATTTTATCCACCATAATTCATCATGTCCTTTATACCTGTATACCTACATGCTTTACGCATACAAGCTGCTTAATGTAAGCTATTCTCGTTTTATAAATAAATGCGGAAATATTTACGCTCCTTTGTTTGATTATATTTTCAGCACAAATAGTCTAGGAATACATTGGCAGTGATAAGTTTGATTTCCATATCAAAAGAAATATTCGTACTTCTACGTTTAATGTTTGTCCAATATAAAACCAGAGTTCGATGAATTCTTAAAACTTACTCGAAGTCAAGGTTAATGTCAAAAACATCTAATATAGTCAGCAGTACTATAGTTCGTATTATTAAAATAAAATCAATTTTTGCGAGTACTCATTATTTTTTTCATATTATCTCGAACCGCGGCTCGAAAAGCTTAAAAATCGGTGCTCTATTCGTTACACCACCGTAGCTCCGCACAATTTTTAACACGACACATCGCGATCTCCAGAATATTGCAAGACCCATTAAATAAGCCAAGCGATCCAATTTTGACTCTCCACCCAAGAGTTAAGATACCCCGCTCTATCCGCCACACCACCATAGCCCCGAACACGAATCTTCCGTCGCTCGAAATTCGCGCTTCAGTCCAGCACAACGATTCGGGCTCCCTTGAATGGGAGTCCTCAATGGAAACGCATCGTCGTGTACGTCGACGTCCTCGTGTTGGCGGCTCGCACGCACGCGATTTCCGAATGCAAAATACCGTAGACGTCTGCCCACAGCCGTCTGCTATGTTAATTACCAGACAATGGCGCCGCCAGGAAGAACACCCATCGCGGACAGCCTCGTAGGGGACGGCTCTCAAGCACCGACGTCATACCACCGCCGTATCATTTATTACTCCCGATAAAACGTGTTCCCGCGGACGTTCTTAATGAACACGTCGTGTACGGACTAATGAAATTTTACGCCGCTCGTGCTCGCATTCGCGCTGCGCGCATGTCGGATCCTGGTTCCGATTAAGCGTCCTTTTATTTCGACCCGCCGCTTATTCCCGCACTCTCGCGCTGTAAACGTCGCCGCCTGTGCGGTAAATATAAGGATTATTCGAATTACGTTGCGGGAGTTTCGAAAGCAAGGGAGACCCTTGATTGAGGATAAGAAATGCGCTGCATCGAGGGATATTGATCCTATCGCGTAAGCCGGCTCGTAAGCTCGATTATGTTGTGCAACGTACTGGGGAATAATCGGGATCTTTTGCACCGCGTCAGAGGGCTTGGATCGTGAAACAAAGGGTACGTAAACCCTTGTATAGGATTGGCGTAGTGCTAGTGTATTGTTATTGGACTTGTGGAAATCTCAAAGTTTCAAACGTTAGGACAATGTTTCTTTTTCTATATAGAATATTCGAGAGTCGTAAATTTTTAGCACGGGTGCAGAATCGTTCCTGGTGAAGTCTTTTACGCCAGCCCTCGCTCGTTCGTTCTTTGTACCACGATGTTACGGCATACCTAATTTCACGGGAATGTAGCGTTTCAAGTGGCAGGGGGAAAGTTTTGTTGCCTCCGTTACTCCGTGAACAGGTACAAAGATTCGAGTGCGTACCACGAAGACGCTGGGGATACGACTCGGTGACAGGAAATTTAGCACGGTCGTAAAGTTTTAAGGATCTCGGGCAGCTTTAATAGAGCCCGACGATCGCTTACTCGGACGCCCTGCACGTACTCCTGTACGTACTCTACCTTGTTGCAACGAATTTCTGTTTTCGTACCTTTTGATCTGAGTACCTTGAGTCTCATCAAGATTGGAAGAAACCTTACGTATTCTTAAACGACAATTTCGAATGCAACCGGTAAACACTTTTTATCGTAAAGCAAAAGTAAGGAAGAATAATTGAAAAAACGCAAGTAGATACTAAACGGCACGAGACTATTCCAATCAAAAATTCCAGAACAACGAGTGAAAGAAGTAACTTACTCTTAATATCAATCAGAAAATTTGTCTTATAAAGCAATCTTACTTTCCTTTCCATTCGCCACCTTCTCAGAAGCGGATCAAAAACGGGGCACGCGGTAAATCCATTTCAAAGCATCGGCAAGGCGCTGAAAAACGCAGCCCGTTAAGTGGCTAATGGGAAGTTCCCGAGTTCGATCGCGCAGAAGTATGCAGGCGACACCTTCTTATAAGCGTACGTCGAAAATAACTGCCACTCGAGATTGACAAACTCGATTTCCTGCTTACGCACCGCCGTAGGCCGCGCACCGTCATCGACAGATAGGACTACCTGCCCATCCGCGGGCCACGTCGTTGCTTCGCATTAACGTTCGATCACAATAATTGTGGACGCTCACTGACAGTCGAGGCGAATCGATAATTGAAAGTTGCGCAGCTTTTGCACTGGCATTGCCACCGTGCAACTCCAGTTTGTCATCCCCAGTACGGATGGCCGACGATCGAACAAAACTATCGAGGGCATTCCCGGTGGATTAAGTGAGAAATGCTTGATTCTCGATTAACGTCAGCGCGGAATGCGGCTTGCCTACGGGCGGTTAAACGGATCGAGCAAATTTGCCCGCTGTCGCGGTTTTGTACGGAGCACGCGCGTAAGGTCATGCATATGTAGTGGTGGGTTTCTTCGACTCCGCATCTCCCCGCCCCCTTCTTTTTTCTTCAACGAGCGTCGAGCGGGCGGAGGGTTAATTAGAGGCTACGCGCATGCGCCAGCTCTTATTTTTCGTCATCGTATTCGCGTGTCATCCACTTTTGATATCGGATAAATTAACGAAGCGGGTTGTGTGGATGGTGATCTGTATAAAATGCCGATTATGTAGAGCGGATTTCTTTCCTGTAGATTTGATGGTTTCGAGTGCTCGTTTAATATTCGTATACGAGTGCGTGTGAAATTTCTGGGGAGTATTTTATAAAATCGATGGTTGTGAGAAATATGTTTTCTCTAAAGTGTCCGATTCGGCCGATTCAGGGTTCATCGGATGCGCGCGTATGGAGCACCGCGTAGGCCATGGGGATTCAAAGAACGCTCACTCATCGTGCGATTAAACCCACGCCGTGGAGATGAAAGTCGTAAAGAGGCCGCAAATGAGCGCATACATTATCACCCATCGCTGCTAGGCCTCGCACGAAACGTTATCATTACTTACGGTTCGTTAGGACCCAATCTCTTTCGCCGCGGTTCGCTACATTTCTGTCCTTGCGGATTCGTCGTATCGATTATTCTTTTTTGTTTCGAAAGCGGTCTCCTCGGTACAATTAACCTTCCATAACTCATATTTCTTCTCGGTCTTTACGTCTTGATCATACTTCGATCTCCACTTCTATACACTTTCACGCTCTTGCAACTTTTAATTATGATTCATTGTTCCGACGTTCTAGATAAATATTTATAAAAAGAATAGGGCGCAAAGAAGAGAAATAAATACACCGACATAACGCTTCGTATATTATAGGAAAATAAAGAAAATTCTCTGAAAATGTACTCTTACAAAGTTAGAAAATTTCTCTAAGAACATAGACACTCGTCACTTGGATCGCTTCTGTACTTCGTCTAGAATGAAAAAAAAAAAAATAAAGCAATTATGAACAAGAATTTAATAACTCCCGAGTCATCTTTTGACTTGCGATAATCCACGAATCTGACAAAAAAAAAAAACGATTGACTACAGACGACGCGTTACTTTGTAGTCACCCTGAATTATAAACGGTCAAATTATGAAGTTTTTGGCTTAATCGAGTCTCAGAAGCCGATGTCTTCCAGACGATGGTCGCGCGTCGTCATCTACGTCTTCGTCAAGGGTTACGCTCGTAATTAATGTTATTTATATTCGCGGCCCTCTCCCACGTACACCCTGATTTACGCGAGTGCCACGTCTACAGGTGCGTTTACGCCGCGAGAAATCGATTATCGGCCGGGGCATTCGTATAAGTGGCTTCCCGCGGCGAATATCGGGCCCGAAAATGAAAACCTGTCGGTGCAATGTAATTAATGCTCGCTCCTCGCCAAACGGTCCGTTCGATTAATCAGACTCCTGCTCCTCGGGCCGCAAGATTAACGAGGCGCAATATTAATGGTCACGCTATTCCGCGTCGATAGAGAATTCACTGGCCTGCCGATCATTAAGGCTAAACCCACCGACCGCTTTCCAGAAGTATTTAGGTGTACTTATATATATATCCTTAAGGTGTTCGTGGAAAATACAGATTCGAACCGCATGAAAATACTAGATAACCCCATTGATGATTATATTGAAGAGTCCCAGCCTAGTTACTACCCTAGAGTCAAATTTTTTCCACGCTTTTTTTTTCAATATGTAGTTCAATTCATCTTTGCATTTCCAATTTTCAATTTCTTTCGATCCTTGAATTAAAAAAAAGCTTTATTATTTCGAGCCTCGCACTAGTGGCCAAAAGTGATTAATTTTCTCACACACAACGTCTAACTCCAAGAAACCAAATGGAAAATTTAGAATTATTAAGCATTAAAATTAACTACTTGCTACAGGTGAGTTTTCCTAGCCACCGGTTTTTTGCGCAGCAGGAACCAAATTTCGCTAAAAACGTTGGCAAAACTTTGTATGAATGATGATCGTGGAAGGACGAGTGGTTCTGTGCTTTGAGCAGGGCACAAAAAAGGACGAAGTCCTCGGAGGACAACAGTACCTTGGGCAGTGTCACGCCGACAGAATCGTATTTGTAGAAGTAGTGAATAAAGTACTTTTATTATAATAAACCATCCTTACAAATCAAAGAGTGATCAACATTGAAGAGTAGTTTCAATTGATTAACGATATATGGAATTGAACGCCAACAATGTGGCTTATATATGTAGTCGTATTACATCGTATATTGTACTGAGTGTGCATGAAAATTAATGCTATAGCATTCACCTCCGCAAACGTGTTGAAGAGAAAGAGGACAATGGAAATATGTCAATAGGTTGATATTGTATATGGATTCAGACGCTGCAACAGGATGATGAAAAATCTCAGGAAATACCGCCTCTTAATGTTCCTGCAATCTTTCAAAGGACTGACTGACCGGTTCGGTAGGTTTAGTGTTGAGTCGATGGAATTTGCGTTTCCAGGCACCTTCCGTGGTTGTCGTCGATCGACGTGACTATCGACAAGGGACCTGCCACGTAAAGGACGTCCCTTCGTTAAAGCCAAGTGTTCAGAGTCAAGGACCTTTTGGCGTCTGTTGTGCATCAAGATTCTGCCGCAAGGACTAAGAATTGCTCTGTGATTTTTGCAGAACGTGATAAGGAACGAAATCGAATGCCTTGAAGTTCTCTGCATTTTTATTCGGCGTAAACATCTTTATATTATGATTATCGAATATAATATTACGTACGGAAGGTTGTACATAATGCGTTTAAAAATGTTCTTTAAATCTAAAAAGTTAGAAATTCTGTTTCATGAAAATTAAGTTATTAGCATTATTCTAGGAGAATTGAAAATCATGTATATGAAGATTTGATGAACTAAAGCAAAGTCGTTGGTCGATTAAATTTGCACTTCTTCGTACCTGAATAATTAGGGATTTTTTTTTATTAGCAACGAGGACATTCGTTATGCGGTTGATCGACACTCTTTGCTACACCTGATCGATCTACTACATTTTCTTTTCTTTATTTATTTAAAATATAGTACCAGCATCGTTATACAGTTTTTTTTTTGTTACAGATGATCGTCACTTTGAAGCTTAAGTCGCACCACCGGCCGATGAAAAAAACCGGACTACATGAAATAACCGAGGCACGCATAAAGTGGTGATCCTTGCGTTAAGGTGCTAAAATAATCGACCTTCGTTTCCATAAACACGTGAAAATTATGCGGGTAATTTGACACCGACGAGGACAAATATGGGACTTAATCGTTCGAGTGTCACGCTGCGCAGCTTGCCCTCTTTCCATGCGGAAAAATGCAACATCCAATACCTGGCATTTATCGAGCAAACATTTATGAATATCTTTTATTTAGTGTTTGAATCGATGATCAGCATAATACTGGCTTACATAAAATTTTCAACAGTTCAAATGGATCATCGGTATTTATAATAAATCGTCACCACGTAATGTATCTGTATCCTATACCGATCAGAAAATATTATACCGACAAAGTTCTTGAATATTTATTTCAATTAAAATATTGTTACATCATCGTAGTTACTAATAACAATACTCGCTATACAGATAGTAGTGATATTCAATCAGCACAGTAGGTTCACTTGACGCTCTTCTTCGCCATTACTAGAACCTTTAAAATTTCATTAGGTTTCGCCAAAGCCAAGAATTCTCCATCATCTTTACGAAGAATCACGACAGTTACGAGGTACAACATTCTTTGCAAAGGTCAACTTCGAATAGCAAACGACAAAGTCGAAAAAGGAAAGCCCGATCGCTCTGTTTGGCAGCATTCGAACGTATTTCTGCGACCAGTCTGAGCACTGCAAACGGCTTAAATAAGCACGTATGCACAAAGTGATACTCGGCTGATTGGCCGCAACTCCACGCACCTGCGTGACGTTTATTGCGGTAAGTTAAAGGAATCACGGCTGCGGCATAATTCACTCTGCCTCGTCGAAGATCTCGCAGACTCGCTCGCAATTTAGCCCCTCGGTTCGTCGAAGCTCTAAACGCGAATCGTGCATCCTGCACGCAAAACGAAATATCTTAGAAATTATACTACAAACCATTATATCATGGAGCATATTATATGTAAATTAATAGATCTTAGTTTGCGATGCGTGTATCAATACGGAAATAAGTGTTTTTGTGGCATACTATAATCATTTCTACATATCGATATACGTGAAAATGACAAAGATGACATTTTTCCAAACAAGTATTCATTCGTCGCGAGGCGGAGAAGTTTCTGAACAAGGCTGATAGACGATGCGTGCCGCGTGTTAAAGTTGCTGAAAAAGAATCGGAAAACCACGAGTTTCGTAATAATTCCTACGTCCCGCTGTGGTATCCATTTTCGGTCACAATCGCACGGTGTGCGTATCGAGGCTATCAACGTTTGCAATCTCGAAGCTGCTAAATGTTGCGGTGAAGAGAATCATGCGAAGCTGCGAGCGCGGTGAGTGATGCAACCGAGGGGAGGAGGAGGAGGAGCAATGGTAAAAAGGGAATCCGTGGTAATTGCATTCCTCGGATAATCGAGTACGTGCATTGTGTGACAGTCAGGATGCACGCAAGCTTGCAGACGCTCTTCGTCGTGGCTGTACAGAGCGGGACTCTTCAAAGTGGAGATAGCGAGAAGTTTCGAGCGCGTTGCTGGAGCGATGATCGTAAGGAAGATGTTAAAGGATTTGGAAAGAGATTGCGAAACTTTTATACGAGTCAACTGTGGAAATAGTGTTTCGAAAATGAGATCCGTCATCGTCAAAATAGAGCCTAGATTGAATATTTCGTGCGAGAATATGTGAGCACATCAATTCCATCGAGGGTAATATTGATCTTATATTTTAGTTTTCAAGTATTCTGCGTGATTTGTTTTAGGTTTTGTTCCTATGGTAGTTTTGCTAAGTGGGACGCTGTGATAAAAAGTATGAAGAGTCCTGATATGGAGCATAGGAGTACGTACTACGAGGCTAACAGTCAGTTACCTTGAAGAGTTATAGCCTCCCACCTCTTGTAACGAGCGCTTCTTCGAATGATAAGCAGTCGAGCTCGTAGATTTTCCTAGCAAGAAACAATGAATTTTCAACGACAAAAATTAAATCTGCAGTGTCCAACACTGGGACAAGTAGTATCTAAAATTCGAAATTTGAAGAAAGCTGCTTCTGCTTCAAGGTAAACTATTTAATACCAAGAACATTATTCTGAAAACTTTCAATATCGAATCAGGGCCAATAAAAAGAATACTTCAAGAATTTCAAACAAGTGTGTTACCCAATATAAAATTCAGCTCACTGTACTGTCCACTTCAACAATCCACCCTATATTATATAAAAATATCTCACATAAGTTACCACCAGTTGCAATCGCCGTTTAAATAACGATAAATTCAATAATCCCTAATCACTGGATGGAGGGGAGCAACGTTATCCATCTATATATAGATCATTCCCAAAGTTCCTTGCGTAATAGGAAAAGTAATCAACACTCTGTTTCGTATTAGCGGCAAATATTAAAAACTCGCAAGGATACCAATTAAATTCTTGATCCAGCCGACGAAAGCCGCGGTATCCGAGAAATGTCCAGCGCAAAACACTGCTGGTCGGAATCGCCGCTTAAACGAGAGATCAAAATCTCATCGAGATTTAATTACCGGGTCCAGGGAAAGAATGCCATCTATCAGCAGCGCGGCTCGCAGTTCGATAGCCCCGCATAGCACGATCTCGAATAGCGGTTTGAGTGGCACGCGGGAGTTGCGAGCAGCGACGAATTAATTGAGACACTATCTACGAGAGTGTCCCAGATACGACTGGTTCTGCTCGATCGATTGTATTTTCATCGAAGGAGCCGATGCCCAGGATGGTCCTGCGGATTCCCGGCACCATCGATCATCGTGTCGCTCCGTGCCGACCCTGTTATAATTCTCTCTCCTCTCCGCCCGACGTATCGCCCAGGACTCGCGATTTATGGCGCCATTCTGAGACATACGCCTCGAAACGTCGACAGCAATTCCAATCATTGTCAAAGAGCAGCTCGTGAAATCCCAGTGATGGAGTATCGATGAGGAATAATCCTTGGAATTACAGACCGAAAATTCGAAAATTTCTCTGCATAGAAAATATCGTACGTCCGTGACAAACCTACGTGCGAATTAAACAGTTTGGAACTTGCGCTCACGATTTACGATGTCCTCGAAATCTATATATATATATATATAGCCACTTTCCTTAAGCGGTGGTACTCTTTTTATACCACCCCTTATCGCCTCGACGATGTTTTTTTTTTTGGTCTTATCCAGCATACGAAAGGGAGAAAAATTCGATGGCAAATCAGGAGTGGGGAAAAAAGGAAAAAGCGTAAACGGGCTGCGCGCGTCGTACTTTTAAGCCAAGCCATTACGATGACAAGGGTTACGGGTTAATATCGAGGCGGAGATAATCCGGGGACCGATCGATCGATAAGGACCTCCTTTCGTTTTGCGGCTCACAATGTATCCCTTGATGGGGGAGGCAGCGTGTACTTCATTGACGAGCATTGCTATGCAAATTGCACGGTCCTCCGCCAATCTCCCTCCCCTCACTCGCCACTCTCTCTTTTGGTCTCTTTCTCTTCTCTCCCCTCCCTCTCCTCGCTCTTCTCTCTCCCTTCCTCTCTCTCTCTCTCCCTCTCTCCGTCACTCCTCCTTACTCTTTCTCCCGAAGCAACGAGGAACGTCCATTCGGCCGTCAATTTTTTCCGAATCGAATTCCCGTCAGGCGGCGCCACGACGTGACAAGAAGCAGCGGTACGGGACATCCCCTCGCCTTCGAATCGGTACTTTAATTGCACATCCGACAAAGGGCCTGATCCTCGAGCGTGACTCGTACCTTCCTTTCAGGTGTCACGGCCCTATCAAGCCGCTGACGCCTTTACAACAAAGTATACTCCGGGGCCAGCGCGAAAAAGACACGTTGCAAATCGCTGGATCGAAACCGCCGTCCGTTGCCTCGGCCGGGCCCTTTCAAGCCCTCTCACCCTTCCTTTCTCCCGGCCGAAATTAAAATCCTCGCCTCGTAACTAAGGCGGCGCGAGCTATTCGTCTTCCTCGACGATGGAACGCACGCGGTCGCGATAAGTGGCTGCCGGAATTCGGAAACCCCTGCTAGCCGCCGTCGAGCTTATCTCGAGACGTGAGTTACGTTAAGTAGAGGAACTATGATGTTTATGGGCGATTTAGATTTAGGCCCTTCGGCGGAAAGATATTAGGTAGGCTGACCCCTGACGCCTCCTGACGATACGATTTGGAGGTGCGCGGGTTCCTGAGGAAGCGACGATCGCTTACTTTTCCTTCCTGGAGGATTTTACGCGAAGAATGTGTTTATGAATGGGAAAGATTTTCACGCTGATGCGTCGATAAGAGGGCAGAATAAGGCGCATAGAAGTATCTATATTTTTGGATGAACTTCATTTTCTGCATTCGAAGCTTGAACCGTGAAAGAGTTCGAATATGTGACCAGCATTCGTTATTTTCTTATCAATCATATTCTTCTTTCGTCTCCTTATAGATAGTAACTATTCGTTACCCTCAACCTATCTTACAACCTCGCACTGACCTCGAACTTGGACTTTCCACGCGACGTTTACCTCGAACTATTATTATCATATATATTAGCCGAACGACGAAGCTGAGCTGCCGCCGGTCCATTCCGCTCTCTAACTCAAACGTAGAAATTGCACGTTACGCGAGATCAATGAAACTCTATGATGCGTACATTTCCTGGTAATCCCTCATTCCCATTTGCACCAGGAAGCATCGACGTTCCTAAGCGTCGGGCGTTGTGCACAGTTCATCGCGGCCCACATTAGCCGAGTGTGTTCGTTAGGCTATGCAAAAGAGCGGAGGCCGCCGATGAATCGCGCGGATGTGCGCAACAATTCCCGATGTAACAGTTTCTGAGAAATCCACTTACACGATAATGACCCGGCGGCGATAATTTCTGGAAATACAAACGATTCGTTTCGCGGTCCGTACGTGTCGATCTTATCTCGGTGGGACGGAACGAGGAAGCCTCGATGAGCTCCTCTCGATCGATAAATCGCGACTGGTAGACCTCAATGTGGCGGCGATTAATCGGGAGGAGGAGAGGAAGCGTGCTCAGCGACATTCGCAAAAAAAAAGGCGAGGATCGAGGAAAGAGTAATCCCCTTTGTTGCCGCGTTACGCGCAAAGTGGAATTAATCAAGTTCGTTTACGGTCCGTTAAGCTGGAATAAAAGAAATTAATCGACGCGGTGTTTGGGTTTCCCTTTTTGCTCCGCCTCTTGTTTCTGTATTATTATTTTTTTGTTTTACCATGGGATTTATCGTTACGGGTGTCGCTTATGCGATTGATCTCGTTGTATCAAGATTGCGATGGTTTGTGTCGTGTATTAATGGGATCATTTATTAATGGTGGAACCACGGAGCGGTGCTAGTTTCGATTCAAACTGAAGGCGTTTCTAAGCAAAGATCCCAATCTCTCTCGTTACTATCCAAAAGTCGGATTTGAAATACTCAGAATAATAAAATCTTGAGAAATTTATTCTTATAAGGATGTAACTTCCGTACCAGAAAATCCATTTTGTTTAAGTATCCTCGGGTGTAAATTATGATTGAGAAGCGAGTGTTCCCCTTATAAAAATCCAAAGCTCTATTCGTGATATAATCCAGATTTAAAAAAGTGATTATGACCAAACCATCCTGAGAAATTACCTCTCGACTCGCGGAGATTGGCAACTAAGTCGCACTTCCTTGATCTCCGATATTCTCAACACATCCGCGGATGGATTGGTGTAAATGGCCTTCCAAGGCGCCGGTCTCGCTCGATTACACCGGATCGTGGCTCTGAAGCAACGTTCCTCCACCTTTTTACACTTCGCGGATCGGCGTAAATAGTTTATTACACAATATAAGTAAATGTCCCAAAACAGTTATGAAGCGTAATGGAGTGCGCCAAGGCGCCACTTTGATGCTCCATGATCGTCGACGCGATAAATGCTCTATGAACAAGCACGAGATTTTATATTCCCGCTTTTATCGTTATCTTGTCATTAGACGCTTAGAATAAAAAAAATATCGACGTGTTAACCCTTTGATATGGCTATGTTATTCACCAATAAGATTTTGGTATATGGACAATGGAATCACCAATATGGCGGCACTACGCTAGTCACAAAGCGACATACGTTTTACCCCATAGAACGCGTTGTTCCTAATATATCGTAATGTAGAAATTGACGGATTTTGATAGGAATTTTTTTTTTATAGGAATTGATAACGGATGGGATATTTTAATTTCGATTAGATTTCCGGTTCCACGCGTCGTTAGGACGGTGCAACGTAAGACGTAATGTAAGAAGGGGCTGTGTCTTACCGTCACCGAGATTACGTGTAATTTCATGAGACTACATTTATGTGTGTGTGTATGTATGTATATTTATTTATTGCTTTATATTACTGCGCTCTGCGTAATAATTTGACCGGCTCTACGAAGACTCCTAAGTATCCCTGGTGTCCCATTGTTTCTATCTCTTACAGCAATGCAATGTAAGCGAAACAAAAAGCATCATCGTCGACGCAGCTAAAAAAGCCGCATATTCGATGGGGCTGTAAATCTTTGAAAGAAAGAGCAGCGATATCGAAAGGGTTAAGTATGATTCGGGGGAATTCTATCCAGCAGGAGATTCGCGGAGCATGGATCGAGGGGCACTGCCTCGAGGGGCTTCTCCGAGAGCGCGAGAGGGCAGCCTCGAGAGGGGGATCCCGCGACTTCTCAATTGGCGCACTTACTTCGTCGGTGCAGGAGTAATCGCTTCGTGGGGAGGCCGCTCGATCGGGCCACGCTTTGAGCCGTGTAAAATCGATCGGCCGGAGATTCGCTCGCGCCTTATGTAACGATCCTACGGAACCTTTTACGATTCTTCGTAATTCCGAGTTACAATGGCCTCTCACGAGCGGCACTCGAAACTGGCCGCCATGATTCGCTATGTGGTTACGCACCGCAGAGGATCGAAATGCGAGGAACGATTAACGGAAGGCGCTCGCGTGGAAATTGCCCATCGTGTTTCTTATTTCTCTAATTTGGTTTAAAGGTCGCGGGGGAGGTCTTTGGAAGACTATTGCAAATACAGGATAAAAATTTGACGCGTCGAAACTTGTCTATTAAGTACAATAACCGATGTTTTGACTCCGGTGGTAAGGCAGTGTTCAAGGTATGCTGGGAGTTATATAAATTTGTTAGAATTTTAAATTCGATAGGACGTATGGGATATTAAGTGTGTTATTCGAATAAAAGGGTTAATGGCGTGTGTCTGTCGATATCGGACTTAATAACTCCTCTATTTAATTAAGAAAAACGATGGTTGAATCACAGTCTTATTTATCAATTAGGTACGTTATGCTTTTATCGTGGAGCATTAAATCAAAGATATATTAATGGCTTGCTATTTTTTATATATTTCCAATAACGTTTTCCCCTTGAGCAGAAAAATTGTCATTTCCGTATCGAGAAATATACTGATACCATCGTATCGATGTTGGCAAACGTCTTATATTTTCTGAATTAGTCTCTATAGACCTTGTTTAGCTCATCCATTTTAAATAATTGTAATCGAATAGCTCTAGATATCCGATTAAAGTTCAATACGAGCTTGTTCAAAGTACGTAACGCCAGGCGTGAGAGAAGGCCTGCAAAATAGATTCGATTCTTTCGAAAGCAAGCTTTATAATCGCTTATCGCGTAAAACCACTTGGTGCGACTCAGTGAATCGTTACCAGACCGAGTGGCCGTCTTTTTTGTCCTCCCCCTCCTCCTCCTCCCTCCCACCGCCAACCAGGCTCCTCGAGGCATTCGAAAATTAAGTGGCCAGAAATTAGCGGCTACTTACAAGATGGCCGTGAGATCGGCTGCGGGAGCTGGCATTAATTAATAATCGGTCGGCATCCGAGGAAGCGGCGGGACGAGGGCGAGGCTCTTTTTGCTCCGAGAAGCTTTTATCGCGCGAAGGAGAAGAGATATCCCCGGTTCTCTGACCGCGTGGCAGCCGACCGAGGTCCGACTGGAAGGAAATGGGAACGTCCGCGCCTTAAATAGCCTTGGCCTTAGCCTCGGCTTCACCATCGCCTCAACGCTGGCCTACGCCAAAAGCTGGACTGGCCAATACGCGGTCTTATATCAGGATGCGCCTCTCTTTATAATATCCGACATTTCGACTACTGTGCTATATTAATTCAAAACCACCATATGTCCCTCTCGTCAAAAAAACACAAGAGGACTTATATATTTTATATACTATTACAATGACGATTCGAGGAGAAGCGATTGAACACCTTCAGCGTACCTTCACATTTATACGAATCACTTATAATAAAAATCAGTGAATACGAAATTCGCCGTAGAGTCGAATCTCGAGAAAAATATTGAGAACAAATGAAAATACGCCATTGTAATAGTATTACAGTGGTATTGGAGACGCGTGGTATGGAGCAGAGCCTAGTATGGCGCGAAGGGGAAAGGCGGTCCTTCGATCGGGGCTAATAGCGGCGCCGGGAATAAAGAGCGGATTGCACAACTTCCTGCGTCGCGCAGTGGAATTAGGTCCGGTTACATTTCCGGCACTCGGTGGCGCCTCGAGGGAGCGGCTAGAGGGAGGAGGAGGGGGGGGGGCGAGTAGGCGCTCGATCTCGAAGGTGCAATTTCGGAGGCGTGGGCGACCGTGTGAGGGCGGGAAAGGAAAAAAAGGGGCGAAACGAAGAAGGTTGAACGACCCTTGCACAGTGTCGCCGCTTGCATGCAGAATCGCGTACTGTTCAAGGGTTGTCGAAATAACGCGTATCATTTTTTTTTTACAAAAATCCTTCAAACCGCCGAGTGTTCAATTAAGTTCAGCGACGGTTAGTTTTGGGAAACCTCCGCAACTTTCTTGCAGTATGTAAACGATCTTATAGACTTATTTACCCGCTTTTCTCGCTTGCTTCTCCTTTCATGGATATTTGTGGTGTATCTAGACGTGTCGGTGTGTAGTGGCCGGTGAGCGTCAAGCGCCATTTTCGCCTCGTGAAATTGACGGGAAAGATTCTTTCAACAGGGGAATCTCGTAATGTAGGAACGCACGTGACAGATTAATGCCAGTAATCAGACTCAATGTCGACATAGATTATATACAGTGGATATTTATGAAGAGAATTTCTTTCACTTGTGTAAATGATGTTTTTCATACGTCTCTGGGAAGAAGTTAAAAGTGGATCCGCGCAGCGAAGCGAACTTCCGTATGGCCATTCCTCCTTTTCCACGATCACCTCCCCGTCTACCTTTCTTATCGTTAGTCACGCGAGGAGGTGCTTCGATGAGGCGGCGCTCGTTTTCGACTTTTTTCGTCTACGACGAAAAAGAACTCCGCGTACTGTTCGTGGCTTAATGTGCCTCGCGTGGCCTGCGCAACTTCCTCGCTTTTGGCTATGAAACCTGACGTTTCGACTCCGCCTTTAGCATCACGATACATTATACGGTTCATCCTCTTTGGCTATTGGACGTGTCGTTCTGTCTCGTAAATTATCGTAATAATGGCTTCTATATTTTACGCGAAGACACGATACGTTGTGTGAGCGTGGAAAAATCAAATTTTCCGTTACACCAGACCTCGTTGGAAAAGCGCTGTAAGCTTGATTATCCACTACAGATTGTTACATCATGTCGAAGATGAATATGAAAAGCGTCATGAAGTATTTAGCACGTACCTCTGAAAGTTGTGACAACAAAGCAGGAACAAGAACTAACGAATGCCGTTATGATGAATGAAAGAGAATTATCAAAACATACTGTTGCATAATCAACTTGTTATTACTCTTCCGTCAAACAGTTCATGTATTAAAGCTCGGACGACCAGATAGACTCTGATAAATCCTCATTGCCTTTCAACGAGTGTTCGATACGCGTCAAGACCTACTTCTCCGGTTGGCGTTTGGCCAGGTATCATAAATTACAGGAATAACGAGAATGGATATTGAATTTGTTCGCGCACAAGGGGAAGGATTTTTTTCGCGGCTATATAGGTACGAGCCGCTGATCGACCGTATTAGGTGCTGGCATCCGTTCATCTGGCTTGAATTATTACGAGAATCCTCGAGAAAGGAGGACGCGCACTTCGTTAGCGCTGATCATTTTTCTGGCCGATCGGTGGAAGCGTATTTCTTATCGATCATCGTTCGATCAACGGCCATCGAGTCCATCTTGATTTATGGCTCGTAAACCAGATTTATGCTAAGCACCGCGAGCGTAATGCACGTGTCGTTTCTTCGAAACTGCGATCCTTGATTCGTTTGCAATGTCGGAGTCAGCAGTTACTCGTTTGGAGAGAATTATCGCGCACGTTAATGCAGCTCATTATTTTAATCGGAAACTAATAGTCGCCTTACCATCATCACTGATTTTATTCTTTTTCTTAAGTTGAAATTTTCAAATTTTTAATAAATTTTGAAACACCCCTTAGAAAGACCAATGTTTTGTATAATGCTATTAAATTTATTTTTATCGATATCATTATATGTGTATCTATATTAATAAACGAACAATACTGATTGTACAAGTAAAGGCTAACCAAAAAAAGAGTACATTTTTTTGGGACACGCCTTATATTAATGGAATATCGACCTAAGCCAGAAGTAACTCTGAGACAGGAATATGAACTATCCTAGTCGGATTAATGAGCTTTTATAGTTGCGAGTGGCGGATGACGTTCCGGTGTAAACCATACCCAATAGCCCAATGCACGAGGCGTAATCGCACGGTATTACATCGTGAGATTACGCGTTCCGCAATTATGCCATTGAAAATAAACTACTTGATATCGCGTCGAAGCTGAGTCTAGAAAATATGCCGCCGATCGTTATTTGAACCTTTACGCTGGTAACATGCTTTAGCCGACAGGTTAATAGTTTGTTTATTTTCAGACATCGATCGTTACGGTCATTTTAATAATTGGCCATTACTCGCGATGAGTGCGATACGTATTCCCTTCAGAATATTGTACGAATAAAGATTGTGCAAACCAAGAGTCTTTCTTCAAAGAAATGCTAATTCCAATATATGAACAAACATCCGCCTCTCCAATCGTCGCTTAAAATTCTTTTAATACCCGTTTTAGAACTACTATCGAAATTACTCGAAGGATTATTCAATACCTTTTGCTCCGTACTTGCATATTTGGCGAGTTAATTTCCTGCCTCGGTTTTTCACATATCCGAGACAACGTGTCGTATATTCCGGATATTTCGTGGCTAAAGAAAGGATACTGGTCGATCGATTTCCATAATTCGTAGCGGGGGCCTTTAAGACTTGTTAAGAGCCCCAGATTGCCGCGTGTTTCACGCAATTTCGTCGTTAGTACGCGTTCGATAATGTCCACCTTGCGGTGGCGAGGAAGAGGTGTGATCATCGCAGGGTGTGCGTTCTCAGAAGCGACATCGAGATTGACGTCGAAACGGCAGCCCGTAACCGCGGTTATGCTCCCTCGAAATTATTTCCGTGCTTTCGTTTATTTTCTCATCGATAGATAATTCTCTTACGATATCGATCTGTCAGTCTGAGTGGCGAGACATTAAAACTACTGGAATTCTATTCTTTTATATTATGTTCATATTATATCTCACGGAATTAACGATAAAGATTCTATTATAGATGAGTGATAAAATATACGATAATAAGTCTATTACAACAAATCTACTCGGGACACAGATATTGGTAACTTATATCGACATACATACCCGATAAAATATATAACAGAAACCATCGACCTTCATCAAATTCGTTTACTCATTCCATGATTATAAAAGAGTATAAAGCACCTACTCTGCGTGCGTAAAGGAGAGGATCATCTATCCAGTTTACAATTTCGCAGGGCACTTCGTAAAGGTCTCACTTCTTAGTCTCATCATCGAGTAAGATTAAGGTGTTCATAAAACCATTCAAAGCTGTCACGATGTAGCGGATAAACCAAACAGTATATCCAATTAATCACCCGTATTCTCCGTCTGGTACTCAAATTCTGAATAAATACAATCGAGATCAGTAGAAGTTATGCACACTTCGCGATTCTTTCGCGTGCAAAATCCGCGAGTGGCGACAGAAGAAACGAGACGAAGAAAGGGGAAGAAGCCGCCCGTGCCTCGGCGGTATCCGCATGAAAATATCCCAGGCGCACTCTCAATTCGCCCCGGCCGATTTCCATAAATGCCTCGAGAGGCTCGAGGAATAGCCGCGCGCTCCGCGTAATTTTGCGGTTAATACGAGAACGATAATAACCGCCGTGCAGTGCGAAGGATGAAGTAGGATCGTTATCCGATCCTATCGTTTACAAAACGCCACTCGACTTTGTCGGAATATACAAATTGTCCCGGATGGACGCGCCGCTGTGCGTGTCGATGAGGACCCGATAACCATCGACAAAACGCAGGTAACAGGCCAGTGTAATCTCGCTGTGAGATCGAGCGGAAGGCATTTTTAACATTCGCGCAGCCGCGCCCTTGGTGAAGCCTACTGGGATCAGGATTTTTCCATTTTGTCCTCCCTTGGAAAGTGCCACGTACGTTTGCTGTCTGTAATCGATATTGTTCTTGGATTTCGATGGATCGTAGTTCAATCCTCCTCTTTTGGGCTAATTTCAGGCACTTAGAGGAAATGATAAAAGTTCGTTTTTATAAATATTCGTCCATCCGAATAGGTGTAAGATTTTTAGTTCTAGCTTCAATGACTGATTAATTAAAAATCGATTATTATGGTCATACACCTACTGGGAATTTAAGACCAGAATAATTAACTAGGAAATTATAAAAGACTTTTGGTTTATAACTATCTGTGAATTTTGAAAGAGACGATAGCTAGTTTAGGGATAAGGCACGTAAACTCGATATTATTTGATAGCCATCGTGGATTACAGAAGTTTAGCCTATTAATCCTTCATTTGTTTTCTATCCGATGAATAAATTTCGACATTTGATTCACGAATTTTATGAGCAAATTCAGACGTTTCATTTCTACGATTAAAATAGGTTAAGTAAACTCGATGCATATAGATGTAAGATAAGATATAAAATCGCATAAGTCTGAAAAGTACGTGTCAGAGTCCCAGCTTATGCTGAATGGGTTGACCGACACGCACGTGGCTCGGCCAAAGTCCCGAGTCCTCGTACCTACGATATTTTACTCCCTCCTCTATTTAGCATATTTAGCGCTACGCCTTCGTATTTACGCGTTATTTAATTTCTATCCAGCATGAAATTACTTCGTCGTAAATTATAGGTTCACGGAAGGTAAGTCATCATACTTCAACGACGATCGGAGGGGTAAGTATTAATAGCACGGCTGGGGTAAAAATACGCGAGAGTAAAAAAGACCTGTTATTCAAGAAGGCGGGATATTTCCTTGTACATCTAACGTACGCACGAGTATCTAGTATACCATTGTGCACATTTTCACGTTGCACTACTGAATACAGTATTTTTCGATAACCACGACTTATAAATCCCTATATTCGCTGTATACAAAATACGCACCTCCATTCACACGGTGTTCTTCGCGAAGTAGATAAACGTAGCTCCATTATTCTAATTCAAAAACAATTTTTCACACGCCTTTCATTTTCTCCAAAAATATACAGTCATCGTAGTCACGTAAGATTAATAAAATCACATCTCTAAAGCGCGTGTGTCTTATTTCTCGTCGTGAAATCGATGAGTTTTAGACATAGACCAAGCTTAGTCCACCGGTTTTTTTCTCCTTCATCGAGATCCAAAAAGCGAGTTCATAATGCAATCGTGCGAAAGGGGCAGGGCAGCATCTGGCAAGACTTCCTGTCGCACGGCGCGGCCTATTTACGAATCGCTTCTCCGCCAGTTTTATGCGCAAGGATCTCTTTTATTGCACGGCCACCTTCGACTTCCGGTGCAATCGAATAAAAACCCACGCGTGATTTCGAACCGAGGGAATGGCCCTGCGACATGGCGGGCCGCATTAATGCCCGACGATGCGAAAGAGATTCCTCGGCCGGGTTGCGTTGAAAACTTTCCACGGCTAAGGAACACGGCAAACAACACGGGATACGGTTCTCCTTTGCCAGCTTCCGATGCTTGCAAAGATTAATAGGATACGATTTCTCTTTTACCAGTTTCGTGATGCTTGCAAAGATTAATAGGAAGAAATCTGATACGCGTATATCGTGTTCTTATTTACGCGATTGCAGGCTTGCAGGTGGTAGTACGCGTGTAAGGGATTTCGTAACGCTCATGCACCGCCTTATGTCGGTAATACGGTGCAAGGAATACGTGAAAAGTAATGTCAGTAATAGACGTATAGAAGTATAATGTTGTATAACGCGCTGAGTTTCGATCGGCTCGCCCTCAAATTTTGGTGTCTGAAGAAGTCCATGGCGCAGATTTGAATACTCGTCCCCCGCCTTGCTGACAATGTCGCTTGCGCATGCGCATACGAAAGATATCACTTGGGCACAAGCTACGGATTTCCTTTGCATTCACTTCTAACTCGTATAAAACCTACGAAGGAACATCGTTTATGCGTACGAACTTATGTGTAAATTGGTAAAACGGTCAAAGCAGACACATTATACCAACGAGTAACGGAGTGTCAAAGTAGAATCAATCGTAATCGAGTTCTCGTACTCCTTCGCGACTATCAGTTTCCACGATTCCAAAACGTACCTGGCCAGAATCATAAGAAACGAGGAGTTTAATAACGCATTTCCAGCGAGGATCTAATAACATATTATTGAAAAAGCGGGTCACTGACGGAATAATTGCCACCGGCTCAACTGCTCTGGAAGAAGCTGCTGCGATACGGATACTTTGAGGGAACGGCTGGGGCCTAGAATAAAACCGACTGGATCCGCGGACGCTCATTCGAGCGATATCTTGAGTTAATTGCAGAGTGCTCTCGCGGTGTACCCTGATGACACTCAGGAGTAGCGGCAGGAGACGCGTTTCACTTCCGGGTTTCTAGGTGCTTCGACGCCTTTTGCGGCTGTTCTTAACGCTAAACCTTCCATTGCCGGTCAAAACGAACGTTTACAAACTTCCGTACAACTTTCGCACATTTGAACGTTTTCACGTCACAGTCAACCATCTTTTTTTTTAAATTTGCTTTCAATATTATTATATCTCGAATTTTCGTACAATTTTCGCATATTTTAACGATTTCATATTACAGTCAACCATTATATATTTTTTTTTAATTTCTATTCGTTGCATTTTGTGGTAATTACATTTTATCTTAATTCTCTTCTTTTTCTAAGAAATATATAAAGAAATATAAAGCCTCTCCTACCTACCGCGATCGTTCAATCCGAGTGGCCGAGTAGATATGGTACTTACTCTTCTAAAATTATATAATCGATTTACGAGAAAAGCCATCAATTCGACACCGTAGGAATGGATGTGCATAAAGTGTCCGTAGGTTTAGCGTTAAAGCGAAGGCCGTATCGTGGCTCGTGGGTTCTTAAGAAGGGAGATAAACGTTTTGCGCGACGATAGCAATAATAGAGCCGAGGGTATACGAGGCGTCGCTCGAGGGGAAGAGCGATACGCCGGAAATATTTGGATGTTCGTAAAATATCGGCGCCTATCAAGAGCCTGGAAAGCCGCTGCGTATGATAAATCAGCGATAAAACGGACTTTCGTTATCGCGATATAATTTACGCCAGAAAGGCCGGTTAGATAGTCAGTGGATGGTTTACGCGCACTTAAAGAAGAGACTTTACGCGACCTTTAATCCCGGCTTGAAACCTGCTTCCTTGTTCCACGGCTCTATATCTCAATATAACGTTTTCCACGGGAACCGTCCTTTATGCGGCTCAATACTATCTCTCACAAGTGCAAAAGACGTGCTTCCACGAATATAAATAACGTTGATACTCTCCGAGCCACGGTGGCTTACGAGGATGATTTATATAATGCGCGTGTCTTTAAATCTTTAACGAGACGAGGTTTTTGACGTCGATACTATCCGAGGTACAGTGGCTCACTAGGATGATTTATATAATACGCGTATCTCGAAATCGTTAAGGAGGAGAATTTTTTGACAGGCTTCGGAAGAAGCGTCCGATGTTTCGTGTATTTAACAGAGCTGCTGCACGAAAATAAATTGGACCGCCGTGGAATAAAAATAGACGATCTTGGACTAGCCGCGTCTCTACTTTCCTTCGAGTGACATAACTATCTCCGGGCGTTACCTCGCGCGACTTACCTCCTACAGAGGATTCCCGAGAGGCACGAACCAACCTCAAATAATGAATCTGTAAATAACGATTCTTAGTAAAATAGCGCAAACAACATTTCGCGAAGGAATAGAATTTCTCAATCCGCTCGAATTTACCACAAGCCAACGATACCGATAAGAAACCCGTGCAAGTACTTGCATCGCACCGAATTCGCATACCATCGAAAATCTCACGTATAGATTACGAAACGTCGCAACAGCCAAAGGACTTTAACAAGGAACGCGTGCTTTTTCATCAACCAAATACCCTTGGCCCAGTATCCGCAGCTTGGTGTCCACAAAAATCCTTTCAAATCGCCCTCGGACGGACCGAGCGCATAAATACACACGTGTAACAAGAAGCAAAGCAGGCCGGGTGTCATTAGCTCCGAGGCGCGCGCACGATAAATAAAACGACGACTCGGTTGCAGTAAGAACCGAAAGGTTTGCGCGCGGGCAATAAAACAGGCGCTGAATCGGATCTGGAGGCGCGCATAGGCTCTCGGCGGTCGGGGCTCGCGTTATCGGCTCGAAATTGGCTCTCCGCAGCGCGAAGAAAGCCCTCGAAGCTCGGCGGGGAGGAGATAAGGCGGAGCGGAAAGAAATAAGCGCGCAAGGCACTGTGCTCTCCTCGTGGATCGGTATAAATAGCCTCTACTTACGGGCCCGGATTTTGCTGGCTTAATGCGACATTGCAATCGGCGACTGTCGCCGGACGAGCCTGTCGTCTCCGGCCACTATGAATCATACCTATTACTATCCCGGCTTAAGGGCATAAATAATAATGGCGAAGGTACTGCAGTTTGGAACGCGTCTCAACTGGCAGGCGGATGGAATTCAGGCGCGAGGGCGCTTCTTTTATGCCTCTCGAGTTCCTCGCTGGAGGAGAGATCGCGCGAGTAGCTTCTGGCTGACAAGAGGAAAAATTAGTTTATTCTTGAGGATGTGAAATCGAGGATGCGGCCCCATAAAAGTGTAAGTTGTAATATCCAATGTTGGAGATAAGAGTCATTAACGAGGGAATACTGTGTTCGCGTACTTGTTGTCCTGCAATTTTTTAATATACAAGACTCTGACTAGACTACTTGACTAGACTACGCACGTGAGATTGTTCATACGATTAGCTCAAGGAAGGTATTAGATGTAGAACTTTGCTTTCGCTTGTTCCTTTATGAAACCAGGGCTTTATCGTAAAAACCTGGTTATACCTTCATGATTCAAAGTATCGTCTACCGTTGGCCACGGAGGAAGCAAAGTTGCTAATTCGATGATAACACGTATCTATCAAGTCCCAAGTTACTCAAGGGCGCCGTATCACCCTCTCAGCGCAGATTCAAACGCCAAAAGCAAACCTCTATCTCTCCATAATTTTGCACGCGATATATATATATATATACCGTACTAGTCCTATAGTACTATACATCATAGTAGTTCAGAGTCCACCTTGAACGACATATCCTAGGAGAAACGAGCTCAGCAGAAAATTAATCAAAGGAGCAACCTTCTTTTCTCCGATAGACCCACCATCACGGTTAAAGTCACTCTTGGAAGGGCCTAGCCGGTAAATTCAACGCGTTCCAAGCGCGAAGCTAATTGTCCGTCCCCTCGATTCCGTTAAGTCACCAGGAATTAATTCTAATCCGAGGTGACGGGTCCGGACCGCTCGGGAAGATAGACTCCTAATCCGACGCTTATAAATGACGTTTTAATGGTATCAGGGCTGAGATTGAAACGGTGAGTGTCGAATGACAGACGTCGCTGGCGGAATAAACCTCCGCCGAGCGAAGGGGCCAGAGAGCGGTTAACTCTCACGGTCCAAGTGTCGGATACGATCTACGGCCGCTTCAGGAAGGTAATTGTACTCGAAGGATATTGGCCGTTCCGCGGGATGCACGACGGTATTTCTATTCTCTCGGTTCGAACTGGGAGCTAATGACTTTACGAAACTCTCGATGGTATTTGTACAGTGTGTGCGAGTGCTGTGGCATGCGAGTTGTATGCGTGCGAAGCGAAGGTGTGCGACGAAAGTCGTTTAGCGGTTGCCGAGGAAGGAAGTGGAAGGCGACAAGAGTGATTTTGCGTGATCATATTTGTTATTTAATATGCTTATACGTACTTCTTGGTTTTATATCGGTTATGACTGTTGTTGTTTACGTGAATTAATTATTATTGTGGTGGTGATTTAACTGGGATAGGGACTACGAGCGTGTGACGTGGTGAAAAGAGGTGAAGGGGTGAAGACGATGATGGATATGAACAAATGAGAAGTTTCGTCTTTGTACCTAATATTTAGTCACGTTATAATTAATTCTGTGTGATTAATCGATTATATTTTAATAAAGGTATTTATACGTTTTTGTGGAACTTTTCCGGAATATTTCATTTTGATGCGTTTGAAATGCAATATAGATATTTATTATAATTATATTTGCTTGTCATATTGATTAATATCATCATTTTTTTATATTGGCTTTTGATGAATTTAAGGAATAAGCGAACGGACTGTGTAATGGAACACACGTGCAGGTGGCATAATTTGGTGCGGGAAAGCGGTCCGAAATATCCAGTTCCTCTGCGTGGAAGAACCAGGGAAATTCAATTAACAGCGTGAACGTAACAGGAAATCTAAATAAAACCTGAAATCTCTCCTCAGAGACGTTACATTATCAACCTGCGTTCATCTTGTACGTGGAAAAGTATCGCGCTTAGTCACATCGTAACCTCGTTTACGAGCATTGTTGCGACTGCGATGAAATACAACACGGAAACGTGGAGTAAGAACCACGCTAACCTCTGAATGTTTCACAAAATTACACAAATCGGCCGATGATTTCAAGGAATTTCCTTATAAAATTCTTCGAAATCCGAGTCAGTCTTATTTATCATAAAGTTTAGTCAAGTGTACGAAGAAAAATACCAAGAATACCTTCGTAGCTATCATAAAACATTGCAAACAACTTCCATGCAGGGAATTCGATATACTCTACATTAACATTCAGCTTCGCGTCATCGTTGCAACATCGCATCGTCCACAAAATGCCCGTAAATTTCCGATTCGGCATCAAACCGCATTGGCAATGGCTAAAATGAGCGTCACGAATATTCTCGTAAAGCAGAATCACGCTCGCTTTGAGGCGATGGAGAAACAAGCCTGCTCGGCCGAATCATACGCGAATTTCCGACTGGCTTTGCTTTGGAACGCGAACGGCGTCCGCGAGGTGAAATCCATTAGCCGGCCGCTTTGTGAATCGAGAAAAATGAAGATGTCATGCTCGCCATCGTAAAGAGGGATTATACGAACAAGAGGCGCTCCACGGGGTGGCAAATGTCATAAATCACGTGGATCCTGGACATAGCAGGATAATGCGAGGCCCGGGACACGAATTAATTCCGTTGCATTTCGTGGAGACGCACGCAGCCTGCGCTGCGCGGTTCAAAGGGCTTGGGGAAAAATGGAAATTACTGGAAACGTCATTAGGGTTATCGCGGATTTAGAATAATCGCGTTGGAAGGAGAATTAATCTCCGAATCATTTATCCTGAAGGTGTAAAAACTACAATGGCTACTCAGCCCCGAATTATTCCTCGATCAACCTCGCGCAATCTACTATTCGTTCTTTTCTATGCAAAGAAACCCTAGTGGAATTCTTTCGAAAATTGATCTTCTCTAAGATAAGCTTCAGCCGTGGTATGCAAAAATGAAGAAAGCCAACTTATCGATGCAGCGCCACGACATTGAACTTATCGAGAAGCGAGCAGGTAGATCTAAAGAAAAGCGATCGCGAGGAATGGAAATGGTGCGTGTAGCAGGAGGAACGGTTTAAAACTCGATATGAATATCGTTGACACAGGCGGTACTAAGGAGACGGTAGCTACTCTCTCGCGTTTCTTTTTGGCCACGCCTTGTAGTTACCTTGTACTACGACGAAGTTTCTCTTGCAAAGCAAGTGCCGCCGATCTTATCCCGGGATCGAAAGATAACGAGGTAACGACACCGCGGATAGGCTCAAAAGCCGCGGTTAAGGCGGAAATTTATTTCGAGGTCCGTGGCTCTGCCAGTTAATTAATTCAAACCGAGAGCGTTTAATTGAAACGGCGCGGTAATAAATGTATCACTTTACCGATATCTTGTAACGCGCTTTCGTTTACTCTCCCATCTGGCTTTGCGGGCGTTAACGGTACCGTCTCGTAAAATATCAGTTATTCCTCTCGCCTCTTCCTTCGTCGTATTTTGCACGCATACGCGCCGATCGGAGAATTTTGTTGCGCGCGCAATTAGCGGATAAAGGTCCAAGCGCATTCCATCGAAAGTCGGGAGAATTAATGCTAATATTGGCAGGTTTGTATTTGTTGTTCATGGCCAAATTATTAAAGCTTTATGATTGTTAACCGAACAAAGGTCGCTGATTTGTATATAAAGTTGGAAAAATTTGTCTTTTTTATACCGTTTGCTGTTAATGGATGATTAAGTGAGTTTTGGATAATGTCATTAAAGGATGTCGCGTTCTTCGCGTGCCCACTATGGAAATCGAGATGCCGGCTGAAAGAATGCGACCTACGGTTCGGTATTTGCGTTTAATGCATTCGCAAATATATGTCTTCTTTTCGCATGATGTATCGCCCATTCAATCTCGATGACACAAGAATCAAGAGATATATAACCGGTTTCCTGCGGAGGATTACCTGCCGGAATGATATACATTACGACGCGCAAATATATGGTCAACAATAGTAGGTACGTGGGACATCCCTACGTCTCCATTACCCTCTTATCGTGTAAACGAGCAATTGAAGATACGTCCCTTCGTGCTCGCGTTCTAACATTATATAATCAAGCGCATTCTACATTATTTTTATTCTGCCATTCCCAACTTTCGATTACCACGTTTCTCGGTCTGTTAAATTTTTTTCATAAATATAATAAATAATCCCCATCCGCTCTATCTAGGATAAATTACTGCCCGCAAGGACCGGTTGATTGTAATATTTAATATTTAGTTTAATTTTAACTTTAATTCGAGCAAGAGGATTTTCGAAGGAAAGATGTCTAATTTTCTGTAATAATTTCAAACCGACTATGATCAAAGATATCATCGATGTAACTTTGGTATATCTATTCTTTCGTCGTATTTTAATACCACCGTTTAACGATAGATGAGAGAGGACATTGGCAATGCATTAGCTGGATCGTGGAACGACCGATAAAAGTAAAACGATACCGGGTACCGACAGGAAGGGGGGTGACAATGAATCAAGATTAAGACGTTCGCTGGTATGAATGAGCATTAAAGTTCCTCGACTCTTCGACGCGGACAGCCCGACACCTCCGTGTCATCGTAATAAAAGCTGGCGAGAAACAAAAGGGAGTAATGTAACCAAGACGATCGCTGTCGGCGACCTCATTTTGGTTTTGCATTGTTCGCCTCGCATAATTCAGCCACGACACTGGAATCAAAGCTGGCCGGTTGTAATGTACTACGTTGAGCAATCCTTTAACCTGACGTTGCCAAGGCAACTTTGGAAAAAACGAAGAAAATATTTCCTACCTTGCGACACTCGAAATACAGAAACTTTGTTCTTTGCAATTAAATAACGTTGTGGAATTTATGTACGATTATATTCCCGCTTACACCACGACTCCATACTATGTTTATATGATGATAATTTCCGGGGAAATCTTCATAATTCCCAAACAGAATGCTATATTTATAAGTGATTAAGGAAAGCGGAAATTAGAAGGGATGCGAGAGAGTATAGAGAAATTCTTATATAAAAAGAATGCACCTATCTTGGTAATAAAAGTAATAAAAAAATCAATTCATTTTCCTATCTCCTTATCTCAAAATTATCGACGATCTTTTGAGCGCCTTGTGTACGTCATACGAATAGTCAATGACACTTATGAATGATGAAAACAAATGCTCGTATCCAATATTTAGAAATTTTCTAAAACTCGTCTTACATCGATGCTTCTTCTGCTCAAAATAACGATTTGGAGAATAATCGCGTTCTCGCGGTACATGTCGATTTTTCCCTAGCCTTTCAGGAAAGGAAGTTTACACGATCTAGTTACCATCGACTCGCAGAAAGGACTGGTTCGACGGTTCGACTGGAAGGTATATCATCCGCGCTTACAGCTAACGACCGAATGAACGATAGATTCCCTGAATCCAGAGTCCGAAATAGAACGGTACCTTTCACGAGGCATCGACGTCCGTTACTACCAGGCATAGAACAGTATCCGCGGTGCCCAGGGATCCCCGATTGGCCATTCATTCGATCATAAGCGTGGGCGTAGCCCTGGTGTACCCCGTAATGAATGTGATTTCGCATTCGTCCAGCACTTCTTTCGCGTCGTTCCTCGCCGCCAGTTTCGTCGGACCTTGTCCGTGAAACGTTTGTCTGGCAGGATAATTACGATAGTATCGGGGTTTATTAAAGAGCCGTGGACGATGTATCAACGTCGCTGAAACGGCGATGCAGGTTACGGGATAGAAAATATTACCCCTGGTAAAATTAATATCGTGAAATTTCGCCCCATTACTCAGTGCTCTATAATGGTACCGGCGAATCGGTTTCTCCTCCTTCTTATTTCACCGTGTTTTAGTCTACACGCTTGTACGAAGTTATTACCGGAGTGAAACGCCGTTCCTCTGTGACTGGGACCCCGGGATAATTCTAAGGCGGAGTTTGGCGGATCCATCGCTATAATCCATCGCCGGCTAATTTATTTCTCATCAAGATATATTCTCGATTTTCGAAATGCTCCAAATAATCCAGTTGAAAATAACGGAGAACCTCTCTGTCCTTGATTGAAGATGGTGAGTGCTAATGGGTTAATACGAAAGCGTATCGATAATTCTGCACGGTAATGGAAAGCGCGTGGAAACACTTAACGAGGACAATGACACGATGAGGGAAGAAAAAGTCAAACGATGGAGGGAATAGCGTGAAAAAATCGATGTATACGTGAGCATGGAAAAAGTCGTTAAGCAGACCGAACGGACACAGTGGGAAGTTCGTCCTTTTTATTTTACCGTACGCTCAACGGTGCGTTAAACATAACGCAGAGGAGGCATAAACTTCGCGTGAGTGATCGCGTGGAATCAATCTTGCGCTCGTGGGGTAAAATTTGATACGTACTTTATGTACAGTGACCATGGTAAAATTAACGATAATTCGATGGAAGTAAGAAGCGGAGGAAATACACGATTCACGTCTACGTTCTCTTTAGGGTCTCCAGACTGTTACTATTTATATGTACATATATAAATTCAAGACTACATTGCTCTAAAGCAAGCAGTTCCATATCACGGTGGGTTTCGCAGTATCTTGATGGAAGCAACGTATTAAGACTCCCTAGAATTCTGAATTTGCCTGCGACACTCTCTTCCGGGAATCTGTCACCACGGGAGATCATGCCTGGCGCTACGGAAATCTTGTCAAAACTGTGAGAAGCAGGGAGCAAAGAAAACAACATTTTGTGTTGATCAAATATTTTATTTAAAATGTAATAAATGTAACTCTCTCCTTTTTCACAATCACGTCTTTAAAGATATCCTTGTATAATGCACCCCTATACGCAACAATATCGTTTTCCAACAGACAAAGAATACGTATAACATAACATTTTTAAAATCGTTGTTTAATACGTAAAAATGATTTCAAGGTTTAAAGATCCCGAATAAAGATAAAAATACTGTTAGTAAATATTTCGAGAAAAATCGAGTGGCTTAGAGAGTAAACGCAGAACATATCGAGAACTTTGGAAGTCATTGATCGAGCTTCAAGCACTCCTTCAAAACACTCTCACTTATCATTCTCTACCAAATAGAAAACAACAAAACTGTGTTCAAAACTCAAAAACAATTTCAAAACTCAAAGTAATTCCTGCATATGAATAAAAACCGTAATAAAGTAAGGCAGATAAGGCGGATAGAGTAAAACTTTGGTAGTAAAAATTGATAGGAAAAGTCGTGGCTCTAAGAGTAAGAGCAGAAAATATCAAGAACTTCGGAGATCACTGGTCGAGCTTCAAGCACTCCTCCAAAACACTCTCACTTATCCTTCCCTAGCAAATGGAAGACAACAAAACTGTGTTCAAAACACAAAAACAAGTTCAAGGCTCAAAGTAATTTCTGCATATAAATAAAAATCGCAATAAAGTAAGGCGGGCAAGGCAGATAGCAAGACTTTGCTAGCTTTCGCTTGCTTTTACTAGCAAGACTTTGCTAGCTTCCGCTTGCTTTTACTGGCAAGATTTTGCTAGTAAAAATCGCTAGAAAAGGGTCGTGGCTCAGAGGGCAAGAGCGGAGCGTATCGGGAGCTTCTGAGGTCACGGGTTGAGGTTCAAGGCGATCGCCCTTGTCACGGTCAGGTCTTGCATTCCCTCGAGGGCCCCAGGGGGGCCTCGTAGGGTCCCTCCGCGCCTCGGTACTCCGGGCACGTACACGCTGGCAGCGTTACTTTGCATGCCCCGGCCGGCGGTATTTAAACAAGAACAAAAGGAGGGGCGCGCGGAACGAGAATGAGATTATTTCAAGTGCCGCGCGGTGATTCGCACTTGTACCCGCCGAAAAATATGCGCCGCGCACCTGTTGGCGTATCCGAAATTTGTCGGACAACCGCCGTTGTCGTATTCATCGACCACCATGCCCATACATCTGGCGAGGATATTTATTCCTGGGCGTTTGTCGCGACAGGATTTAATGGCTGCGTATGTAAGTTGCAAAAGACGTATAAATACGTATGCATGAAGTAACAGGCGTATCATCGTTCCCACGGTTACTTTGTTAAGAGGAAAATCATTTCGCCACTCGAGATCCTGGGAGTGAGATTAATCGATTTAGCGCGTCCACCAAATTCGTGCTTAGGTAATTAAGGTACTTGCGATCGCTTATATCTCAAACACAAAGTGAAGTGAGCGAAGAATATATATATGTGTATATATATGTATGTATGTATATATGTATGTATGTATGTATATGTATATATATATATATATTTATATTTATATTTATATATTTATATTTATATATATATTTATATTATGCCGCTGTCTCGTTACGCGAATTTTTCATTTAAATTCGGTCAAAGAGAAGAGCGGAGAGACCCTCCGCTGTATCCTTGAGCGAACGTGGCGCAAAAAGCTATTCCCATCGGCGTTTAAACGGTCGAGATTTGCTCGAGGGGGAGTCATTAATTTAATTAGTTTCGGCGAAAGGGTACGTTTAATCCGGCGTTCGGCCAGCTGGGCCGATGTAAACGGGAAAGTGGAAGGAGATAGCGTTTCGGCTCGTAAGTCTGCATCCAATCACGATGCGAATACATCAGGGAACCCTTAACTAGCGAAATTCCTGGCAAATGCTTCGAGTTGATCGATAGTCGCGATAAAGCCACGAAAATTTATAACCTTTACCGATTACCATGATCAACCGTATTAGATCAGCCGTACGAGTTTTTCGAAAATGACTCTTCGTTTCGTGGAACTTACGTTGGATGGTGGCGAGAGAAATACCTTGTATCCTTTAGGAATAATCGCTTCCACATTGGACCAAGAAGAATCAGTACAGATTATAAGCCCTCTCGTTTCGATTCTTCCACGACGAAAACGTGACTCTGTGCAAACTCGACGGAAGCTTGATCTAATTTACAAGTCAGCCTGCGTATGTGCATGTTGAAGCAGTCATTACCCCGACATCTAAAAGGACCAATTAACCATAGAGCGAGGGCCTTAGATCAGCAGCAGCCGCGTAAATCAGGCGCGGACTGTAGGAAAACGGCCATTCCTACCGCTGGTCACTTCCACTTAATGCGAGCACGATGTTCTCACGTAGCGACTGCTCCTCCTCGCGCTCCTTCTGGGGGGAGGCTTGAACGAGAGGAAAAAAAAAGATGCAAAAAAAAAGAAAACCAAGGTGCCGGGTGTACTTTTCCAAGTACACAATTCCGCATTGTGAAACCAGGCAGGCCGCAATTTCGCTTTGGGCGCCACTTAGGCATTAATATCTCACGTCGGGAGAAACGATCGGTGGAATTGCACAAGCAGGAAGCAATGCGCGAGCACGGCTGGCAAAGCTTCTCGTAAAACCGATACGTAGAACGGAAGAAAGCCCGGGACAATAAACCGCTGGGGATTTTTGTGCGTAACACCAGTCGCGGAAGGTGAAGTGGCCCGAGCTCACAAAACCGGCCGCGCGCTGGAAAAATTGTTTTTGCCTCCATTTTCCGCGCACCCCAGGGGAGAAAGCCACGAAGACACATTATTGGTTGGAGCGTGCAAAAAGTGCGGTGCGCCTAATGCAGAATCGATATTACCATTAGCGGTGGAAACCTGTAAAACACGCGCGACCGAATGGCTATCTTAATTGCGCTCGGCGCTCCTTCATACGCCCGTGGACACGCTACGATCCACGGTATCTCGCGTTCGATCGACAAGATTCACATCTACGCCAATAAAGTAACGATCAAAAGCGGGGCACGTATGCACGGTACAGCCGATAGATCCGATTTATCAGAGCTGTGTATTGACACGTGGGGTAATCGGACGTAAATCGAGGCTCGAAACATCGAAGTGCACGTTGCGTAAGCGTGCAACGAAGCATTTCTCCGAATTGGAATATTTCTCTCGCCGCTTAAAATGCCAATGCTCGGTATGCGGCCGGGGGGAAAAATCTATTTCGCCACAGCGGAGTGCAGGATTCTGCTTTAAGCGGCGTTTAGCATCGACATCGAGCGTGGAGAATCGATCGACCGGATTACAGAAACAGGAAGCGGCCCATGGGCGGGCCGGCGAGTACGGCTCGATCTTGGTATCTCGAAGATCCGATCGGCGAGCACACTCGGTACGTGTGCGATCGATCGCGCGCGAATAACCCCTCGCTGAACGTTAATTATCGCGCATTATTCTTATTTATCGTCGAGCACAGGGCCGCACGGCTGCCGGTCGCGTCGTACTCTGCTCGAAACTCCGATTGCGGCTGGACGAAAATTTACACTCACCTATTATCCTATTACGCGTTTAATTATTAGGCGTATCGCTTTGCTCCCGCCTTGGCAAACTATGGACGTATGTTACTTTGAATCGTGAATGTACAACCAGTTTTTCTACGATAAATCCTCGAGTTTAGAGAAAAAAAATCCTGGTGGAAGCATAGTTGTAGACTCAATAGGAAAATGTATTAATTATTACATAGGGAGAGACTTCGATTGGCTATGAAATTCTACAATCTTATGAGAAAAGTTCGAGTTGGCATACGTTATTTCCACGCATCGCACATTTTCCATCGGGATCTTTACGAAATATGCGCGTATCTTGGAAATCGTAATCGTAGATTTAGCGATGGAAGTTTTGTATATACTTCAAAGAAACGCATCGGGCGCTTAGTCGTTCCTTGAATAATAAATCGAGCGACACATCGTCGGAGCATAAATGTCATTAATAATTATTACCACTAGAATCGTCGTCCATTTTCAGGACATATTTAGAACACCACGTAGACGCTTAACAAAGAACAGAACCAAAAAGAAATCTCACATGATTAATATAATGATGTAAGTACTCTATAAGAAATACCGTACAATGAAAATCGTAAACGAAATACTAAATAACGAATAAAGGACGTGATTTTGAAAAACAAGTGTCCATAAATCACAAGTCCATAAATCGTCCTCAAGTTCCCTCGAAACGTTTAGGAAACCGATTTCCGCCATTCGCTAAACCGAACGCTGCTCCTTCGTCTCGCCATTCGTGAACAAATACCGTTTCATAGAGGATCAAACGGCACATGTCGATTCGCAAAAAGTGGCGAAGGAAGCAGCGGAGGGGGGGGATCGTTGCTCCCCTTTCGGTCACCGACGTTTGCTCGTTAACCGTCCGTTAATTATCTCGTAAACGAGCTGTCAGGGCTCAAAGAATTTCGCGGGCACGCCTGCGAGGTGCGACCACTTAAAATTCAATGGCACCTCACGCTTAAAAGCCTCGCGTAATGATCGCCGCCGAATAAGTTCCTCGATGCGCCGAAAACACCGTCGTACCCATGGACATGGTCATTTTATTTTCTTCCACCTGACGCCTCACTCGACACGCTGCCGGTTGCGACGAGACGATGACGATGGAACTAGGAAAAATCGAAGAGAGATAGTGTTCACTGTCTAATCGAACGTGACTCTCTAAGCACGATTTATGATTTCCGAGCAATTTCGATATCGCGTAATCTTTTATTCTGTATTAAAATCGTCGGAATGGTCTATTCGGTATTAGTAAGCGATACGAATAGTGAATAATGTAAAAGGCTATCATCTTGTTTTTTTTTCAACGCGTGAAGGAGCAGGAGGGATATCGTTGTAATAAAATCAGGATGAATTACGTATGTTAATATCGTGAAATAATTTTAATGTTGTTAGGTCTAAATTGATTCTTTTTAGATAGTTGGATCGTGGTTTATTTACGTATCTGAATTTGATAGTCGAAGTCGCGCTTTATGTTCACCCCTACTTTAATTCCGCGCTGCTTCGTACGCTTTCCTTTCTCTGCTTGAATTCACGCATCATGCCCGTCTGCTCTATTTTCCTCGTTCGATCGATAAATCTGTCATCTTAATCATTCCCGCAATTTATCGCCTCGATCGATATTTATGCTTATACAATGAAGCCGTTTTCGCATTTACGATCTGGTAATAAGTGGCCAATTCGTGGAAAACGAGAGGATGCTAATCAGCTTCATCAGTATCCTTCCTTTATGTACTATAAATTTGTTAATTCGCAAATTAGAGTGACATCTAACGACCTTACCATCGCACGCTAAACGATGTGGAAATCTATGTAATAAAAGCAAAAGGGTAAGGAATCATTTCTTTATCCTTAAAAATCACTCTGTCGGAAATGTTTATCCAACTATCATAGTGTATGTTAGGTACAGAAATTGCACTATTCTACGAATACTGATGCAATGGAAATCCACAGCGTATCCAGTATGTACACGCGATAAATAGGAGCTGGTGCAAATTTCGGCTAAATCCCCGAGACGTAATTTCCAAACATTGTCGCAGATTCGCGACAGGATGAATTTAGATGAGAATCTAGACGAGAATGCATCTCGTAGCTCATTACAAGGGCCCATAAAATTCGCACTCGACCCAATTTAAATTCCACGAATCCGGAGCGAGGAAAGCGCTTACCCTATTCCCGTGGTCGTTGCGCTTGAAAATAATTTCGCGCGCCACACAGTTTGGGATAAACCCAAACCATAGCCTTACGAAAATTATGTTTTGCAATTATTCCAATACAAATTCAATCGAGAAAACGTATTGGTGAGAAATCTGTACTATACGCAACTTCATACGCTCTTAAATAAATTCATCACTATTACTATCCCTAAATTCATACGCCCTTCTTCAAAAACAGTCGTCCAACGCGTGGTCAAAGAAATCAAGATACGAAACAAAAATTTGGCAATTATCAGGATATAATCTAAACCACATTAGAACTATATCCAAACAATTTAGTCATCTTACACGATTAAATTTTTAAAACCAAGTGATGAAAAAAACAAACGCTTTTATCAAATTTCCTTCTTCACCATATTCGAGATTGCAATTCTAAGGACTGTAAGAGCATAGCCCCTTTAATAATAATTCTGTTCACCTGGAATCAAGACACTGTGCGTCGCGAGCGTCCAGTGGCGATAGCGTAGCCTCGAAAGAATCGATAACCTCCGGAGAATGCCTTTGATCGTCCTGCAGCAACGCAAAGGGTACGTTCGCACTGGCCTCGCGCCCTACGCCGATCCAGTGAGCTTGCCGCTAAATATAAAGCGAAGAGCCGGGAGGTGCGGAATCTCCTGACACTTAATATTCTCGGAACAGACGTGCATTTTACGAGGCCGCCGGGATTCGTCGGAATTTTCAACAATATTTTAAAGGACCACACGCGTCTCTCGCGGCGACGCCGATGGGCGAGCCGCGAAAACGACGTCGAGGCCCGAGCCCTCGCTGAAGCACGATGTTTTTCGAAGGCTTGGCGAGATGACGCTGTCGCGACAAATGGGAGGCGATGGTTATTAAACCTGGAAACGCAATCTGAATTTTGGAACGAAGTGTACTGCTCCGCGTAACTCGAGGCGAGTCGTGACTCTTTTCTTACGATAAAAAAGGCGTGAGATTTGTGGTTCGATTCTGTATTTCTTGATTATACTGCGAGTGATAGGAGGAAGGAGTGACGCTTTAGTCGTGAGATATGTAAGGTGCTTGAAGCAGAAATTTCATTGCGTATCGCGTGAGTTAACGGTTTGGATATAGTATTGGTCCATTCGTGTGTTGATTATTGTTGTTTAGTGCTGGATTTTATCGCGATCTTTGTGTACAGCATAACCGGAAGATCTGGGATGCGAGTATCGCGCTAAATGACGCGATATTTTATCTCCTCGTACTCGCGACTAATTTGTCTATATGGAATATTAATAGCTCTCATCTATACCTTGTGACTAGATCCGCGGCATAAGCGGAACGGCTGGAGTGTAAATTTATGGTTTACGACAAACCGTGCGCTATATTAGTTCCCCATGCGTGCGATCAGCCTGACTGTATGATACATTAATATCATTTGTCTATACCTAGCGAATGTATCTGCCTCAGAAATCGAAAAGCTAGAGCACTTTGGCGATGAATCATGAAACGTACTTGCTTTACGCGTATTATTTTCCCTGTACAACCAGCCTTTAGGGATCAATAATAAATTCGTCTCTTACTCTTTTCGAGAAAATAATGAAATTGTAAAATAAATACCATAGACCTGGTTTATTAAAAAGAAAAACTACTCCGTCTTCATCGAACAAGGAAGAATCGAAGATAAGAATAACACGATTTATCTTGCATCATGAGAAAAAACGATTCCTTAAATACTCGAATAATTCAAGATCACTCGATGATCCGTGCAATTACATACAAACGATACCAATATTTAGTAAAGCAAGAAGAACGCTACAAACAACTCGAATCTCGAATACTCGTAGTATTCGAACAAAAGCTTTCTTCCATTTCGTACACATGAAAGCACCGACCTCTTTGGGTAATCGCATCGATTTAAGGAATTCACGCGTATCGCGGCAACCAATCCAAATGCGCCTCGGACCTCGGCTCAGCGCTACTGTGGGAATTATGAAAGCGCGGTGCAACGTTTGATAACATCCGCATTTAACCGGCTCACGGTTCCGCGTTTGCAAGATAAATATCGCACGATATTTTACGTGGCTAACAATCCCCGGTACATGCGCCAGTGGATTTCGTACCTGGCCAGTAAAAAAGCTCCTATCTCGATCTCTTTGAGAGCCGTTGGACCCCGGGGATTTGCATAATGTCCGAGACATTACGGATAAGCGACGATTCACTTATGCGCATTATGCTTCGTGTGTTATATGCAAATCTCCACGTGGCATTGCTCCGGACCGGAGGAACACCGGCCGAAATCGCGGCCTGGAACGTAAACGACGTCGCGCAAGGGCCCCTCGTAAAAGTTTAAAAGCCTGTACGAACAAAATTGCCAATTCCAATGGCCCACGATGCAGGACCTCGCGGATACGCACTTAGTAGGTGACGACGAAAAGGATTGCGGCGTGCGTCGTTAAGCCCCGATTTGCACCTTGGCGATCGCGCGGACGAAATGCGTTGCGAAGAGAAATGACGCGCCCTCATTGCCAATGCACGCCATTGGGACGATGATGTAACGAAAGGTGAATGATATTACGTTACGCAGTTTTACGAGACTCGTGGATATAGTGCATGCATAGTGCGGTCGAGGTGCAATAATCGCTTGGATATACGAATCGATTTATCAGTAGCGTGAATGCTTAGCGTTGTTTATGATTTGGAAGAACAGCATTGTAATCCGGTGCGTTGGGTAACTACTGTTCGTTTCTGTTTCGCGATATAAGTATTGATAATTCCTATAGGGCTGGCATACGTTTCCTACTAGCGTGCGAACTTTGCATGCAGAATATTTATCTGCATGCGTATCGATTCCTCTAGCTTCGTTGTTATAAGCTCGGCTTCCGGAAGAACGCGTCAACTCGCGTTATTTCAGTTTACTTGCGATTCGAAGCTCGAGGAAGGTACAAAGCAGGGGGAGTTTTTGAGCGACCACGGTTACAAACAAGCCTAATGTTTATTCGCTCGCACGAGCCCTATATCGGAGCGCGAGTTGTACCTGTCCTTACGCGAGAAAAACCGACCACTCTTTGTTTACGTATATATATATATATACTTAGGAAGGAATAGAGGAGAAAAGAAAAAAGTATCGCTAGAACGATGTAATTAATCGATGAACACAATGAAGTTATAAAAAAAAAAATATTGAAAATACACCATCATTATATATTATAATCAACCAAAATGTTCGCAGTCGTTTGGTATATTTCCAGCTTTAATACTCAATATTACATACGCTTAATTGAATACAGAAAAAGCAAATCGGCGTGAGAATATCCAAAGAAATGTGAATCAGAGCGATTTTGCGATACTTCGAGAGCAACTAGGCCAAACGACCTTGTCGATCGGCGTCGAAAGTCGTTGGAGGAAAGAAGAAGTAGAAGAAGAAGCCAGAAAAAAATCTCTGGGTAGGGATAACTGACTGTGCCTGATGCTGTGCCGAAATCCTCTCCCTCCGTGGACGACGTCGGGGCACCAGAGGACCAGGATCAGCAGGAGCCGTCGAAACGTGGAAGATCCCAGGGGTTTCTCGGCTGCCATGATTCACGAGTACGGCCGCGATATCACCGAACAAAGGCAACCATTCACGCACTCGCGGAGTCTATAAATCAGCGGCTCGAGCGAAAGCCACGCTGCTTTTTCCACGGAGAATCGAGCTTTTTCCCCCACGACTAGGCGGAGTGCCCGGGCGGTTCCGTGGCTCGCGCTTCTTTTGTCGCTCGGCGCACGCTGCTCAGGAACATCTCTTCGTTGTCACGTGCCTTTGGCGCCGGAATCCTCGCTCATCTTTTGGGACTTTAAGGCCGACGGGAGATATCAACGCGATATAGATTCTCGTGGGCGCATCGAAGACAGAGAACTCTCGACGGAGGTGAGGTTCTCTAGAAATTTCTGGATGGTTCCTCGAGAGTTCTTAGGAACTCGTAAGCGAAGATTCGTGAAGTACAGCAAAGAATCATGAGAGCCTTTTAATGCTTCTGGAAATTTTCGAGAAGTTGTGGAACCTAGAGTTCAAGTTGGATCGATGTTTCTTCGAGAACTCCGAAAGCTCGAGCACGCGATTTCTCGAAAGTTCCTGGCAGCTCGATTTTATACGAGTTCGGGTATCGAGCGATGTCGTCTTACATCGAGGAAATTCACGATCGCGTCTCCTTGCTCATTTCCGAACCTCGCGCGTAATTTTCTCGAAAAGTCACTTAGCCGAGTTTTCTCCAAGAATCGTTGCACAAGAGGGTTAAGTTCCTTCCAGAAATCCCACTATCATCCCACTTTCCAGCGCACCCTTCAGCTGCCTCACAAAAAAGTCCCGAACCTAGGGATCCACCTTAAGCAATGAACTCCGAATTCAAAAACGCGCGCGTACACGCGAAGGAATTCTACGATCCGCGCACCTTCCAAAGATCCCCAAGCCGATCCACGAGGTATTATTCTCGACCTCGCCGCTCGAGACTCGCCGATCCTATCGAGCGTCGAGGTAACCGAACGAGAGGTCAGTTCTCCACGTGGGAGGATTCACTTGTTGCACGTGGCGGCGGAGGCGAGGCCTCGCTCGACCTTCCGCGGCTTGGCCCAGCGAGCATGCGAATTTCCCCTCGATTATTTTTGCGCGCGGTCGAGACTCGTCGGGGCGTCTTCGCGGACAGCGGCTGAGAGAGGTGGGAAAGGAAGAAACGCGGCGAGAGACGCGAACGGTGTGAGCGCCGCGAGCGAACTGAGCCGAGCACGCTGAGCTACCACCGAGTGTTCCTTGGCCAACCCCCCACCCCTGCGCTCCGCGCACCCCGCGCTTTGACAGGTAAAGGGGCTACCCGAGGTAGTTACGTGCTCCTCGCTTTCGAAGAATTTTTCCTCGCTCATTATCCCCCAGGTAGCGGCCCCAAGGTGTCGGCCGTCCTCCTCACTCCTGCTGCCCTCCCTGGCTCAAATTCGCGTGACGTCATCGGCGCTTCGTCTCAGCGAAGTGGAGCAGCGAGCCAAGGACCCTCGAGGCTCCTCGGCCATTTTCGTGCCGCGCAATCGCGCTGTTCGAAGGTCGAGATCTTTGTGTTCCTGTGAGATTTTTCATTTGAAATGCGCGCGGTTTTGTATTTGGCGCTTCCTCGGTCGTATGGAGGGGAAGAAATGAATGGTAATATGTGAGGTACGATTGCGCCGCTCGACATATGTCGAGGAAAAGGTAGAGGAGAAAGATTGCGCAGCTTGGTGTTGCGCGGAGTTAAGTGAAGAAAGCGCTATAGTACGATATGGTACGATAAGGTGGGGATTTTTTAAAAAGCTCTTGGGCTAAGGTGGTTAAATAATGTTAGTGACTCGAATACGAATTTTTTGTATTTAGTACTTGGTATATGGTATTAAGAATAGTACGATTCTTCGTCTGCAGAGAACCTATTTACGCTTTATATTTCAACTCGTCACCCGGTCTCGTGGAATTTGAATTTTAATCCACCATATTGACATTTTTGCGTGGAATATTAATAATAATCTTGACCACTGCTGCGTGTCTCATATAATTAAATGGTTACTCAATTATGATGAATTAATCGAAATTAATATTAGAAGCATCGTAAAGTTCAAGGTGGTGAATTAAACCGTATTAAGAAAACTGGCGTGAAAAAAACTCGGCCACTTGGATCGATATTCAATATAAACCAAACTTGTATATAAGTATTCCTCCTGTATCCTGAAAGTATAAGTAGGCGAAGGGTCGTATCGGAGGAATAGGAAGCGACTTACTCGGGAGTAGAGAAACGACAAGACAACGAGGGTAGATTTTTCAGCATTTTTTTACTAAAGAAACATATTTCAATAACGAACACACACGGACAAATCAGTGGTCGAACTAAACCATACAAGATTAGGTACTTCTCTATTTCTTCTTTGCCTCTAGAAGGTTACAATGCTTTGGTTATCTTTTTTTTTTGGTTTTGGGTATATAGGATATTTATGGGTATAATGAGTGTTCTCTCTTGGTTTGTTAGCACTGAAATTACGAAGCGGCTCGAAATTCCCTGTTTGCCTTTAATCCCCAATGCCGCCCGACCGTGCGTTCCGCCGGGCACGCCATTCGCTACTATATCGTTACACAATAACCGCTATCACTATCGACCACCCCGTCGTCGTCTCCCAGGCGAGGCGCCGATCGAAATCCTTCCACGGTCGTGCGGCCACTGCTATTGCTTCGTTTCTAAAAATTATTCGTTCGATGTGCCCACTCCAATTTCCATATCCTTAGCCGCGGGCATGCGGTACCTCCGCCGGTATTTCGCGCTCGGAGAAGCCGGAGAGAGATTTGCACGTCGGCGGCTGACGATCGTGTGATTCGTTGATGGAAAAGCGCGTGGATTCTGGAAGAAAACACTCGGCCGTGCATTCGCCCTTTGACCGCCGTGCATTTCCACTCAGTCAAGCCTGCGAGAGGTGTGCTTTTTTCCGTCCGTTTTTCTCTTCTTCTCCAATTCAAACTTGGATCGTACGGTTAAAGTATGTTTCGAGGATGATGATAGAATGATTTGCCTTCGAGAGTGGGGAGTTTGAGTAATATTGGCACGTGACTGCCACGTCGATTTGACGAAACTCTGTGCTCTATATTTTTGTAAAGGTTACTAGAGCCGGTCTCCTACTGTGGCCCCATTGAAGAAACAAACTCCGGTCGCGGATGAGGAACGTGGCAGTCAGGCCGCGTGCTTTGTCTTTTGGTGGCAGTTTTTTTAAGGACAATCGGGATGAAGGATCGCGTATGAATGTTCGTAGGGCGCGATGGAAGGATTTATCGGACGCTTTTAGGCGGCTAACGGCGGTCAAAGGGTTGGACGATATGAAAATGCGAGCGTCACACCAGCTCTGGCCGTTGTTCTCTCTTTCTCTCTCTCTCTCTTTCTCTCTCTTCCTCTTTTCCTTCGGCAGTCTTCGGCAGTCTACGTTATTGTTTACACGTGATATGCGCAGACAGGTATTGATATGGCAAGTAGATAACATTACGATACGCACGTACTTTAGGACACTACGTACGACACTTCGACTACGCATCTCGCTCACGTCCCGAATCGTCGATCCTCGGATTTGCATCGACGTTCGGCAGTTGTGTCACCCCGTACGATGCCAAATGCTCCAACATTTAATAAACTCTATTTTATCGTTTGTCCCCCACGTCCGCGAGATCCGCACGATGCGTCCTTCGGGAATCGAATTTCTCGGGACTTTTGGGCCAGACACTCACCCACGGACATTTCGCTCTCTCGCCAAACGACAGCGGCCGTGGGAATGTTCGTCATTCGCTTCCCACGTTACGAGGATTTATCCTTTAATCTTTCATCGACGTGCTCGCGGCAATTTGAGATATTTTCCGTTGCGCCAACTTTACGTGACTTTCCACTCGAGTCGTGCGATTCCTCGATAACTTACACTATCGAATTTGCCCTAACGGTGGAGCCAGCAAAGAGCTCGAAGTCGAATATCCCGCAAGTTTTTCGTCCTATCGCAATATCCTTGTAGAATACTTTTTGTAAGGTATTACAATGTCCGCAGGTCGTGCCGAATAAGGCCGGCTGTCAGGTGTTGGCGAGTTCGCGAATGTCCGTCGGTTGTATGCACGTTGACATCCACCACGATGACTTCGAGTTTCTAACAATAGCCCGCGGAGATCGAAGGCTGGATACGATCTGGCTGTTAACACGACCGACGAATGCTGTGGGTAGTTTTCATCGGCGCTTTTTCACCTGTTCGATACGCGTTGGGCAGAGATATCGGAAAGTCGATTCATCGGCGCAACGTGCGGCAATCGCGGCGGAAACCTTTGCTATACATTTTTTACGCTCCGATCGAGGAGGATCGAAATCTAGCCTACGAAACGATTTACACTTAAAGCAAGTTACGTAATACAGGGTGGCGAACTCTGACTCGATCGAAGAGCTGGATCTAATTGGCATTCACAACTTGTTTAGAATTCCTCCTACGATCCGTCCGGGGGAGAAAAACTGTGGCTCGATCCTGGGAGCAGGTTAAGTACGATGAACGTTCGAATTGAATTGTTATCATAGTTGTTTATGTTTTTGGGTAACGGAAAACAGTTTTCATGATTATCTCGTGATTACACGATTTAGATAGTGTCGAATATAAGTTTAATGGTTTGTTCGCTGTGTAACGCTGAGAGAACTGAACGTGCATCGATGCTAGAAACAGATCGTATTTACAGATTCAAGTTACTATTTACTTCAATTTCATTCCCTATCTTTGAACTATTTGCACGCTACATTGCTCTCGTGATATGTCATCATAAGATTTTTGTTATATTTCTATTATTATTATTTCTAGTATGACATAGCGCGATCTTGAACCACTATGAAAAATATGAAAAAGATAAGAAATTGTTCTATACCATTCCATCTCACTCACCCGAATCCTTCACTCTTTTCATATACATAAATTGGACTATCCTTTCGCTATGAAAATCGGGTGTTTAAGCTTTTCCAAATGAGCACAAAAAATTACACCGTTTCTTTTGTATTCGATGTACGATCCAAGAATATCTCTCTCGATGCTCGATTTACACTGCAAAGATTCTTCCATCGTTTAACCCGCTCAGCATCGAGTTTCACCCCGCCCAATTCCAGATCGAGGATCGAATTCTGCGCTGACCCAATTATCGCCGTTTCCTTTGAATCGGGGAACAATCAACTCTCTGAAACCCACCGCGTCCATTGCGAATCGGCCGGGATACGCAAAACACAGAGCGCGTTAGCGCGATTAACGCGCTATCCGGCTCGCCTCTTTGTCGTCACGCACACGCATACTCTTACGCACAGGCACACACATACGCGTACATATATGCACGGACAAATCGTCTACCTCTCACGTATATTAATATTATAATCGAGCGAATCCTCTGCAACGGCTATAGATACAAACTATAGAGCGTAATATGTACGTTCGGTACGCGATGTACTCTTAGATATCTCAGAATGTATGTCTCTGGTATCGCATACAGTTAAATATACAGTACACGATAAGAATAACATTATACAGTCATACGTAATCATAGTAGTAAAAAGTAAAAACAGTATGAAAAATTATTGTATTGTTTCCCATTACTTATTGTTACGTCGTGCCCCGCACTCTCGATTGCCAAAGCGCGAGCAGCCGGCACTCGGCGGATCGGGGGGGTGGGGAGGGGGGATCGAATTTTTTGGGCTCCACCTTTCGAGGCCTGCCCTCCTCGTAGGGAGGCTCGAGCCTCGCCGAATTTCCATCCGTGAAACTCGGATATCATTGAAACCTACCGTTGGTCCTTGATCGTTTCTCTCGTCCCCCCCCTCCGCCTCGTTGCCAGTCCTCGCGTCCGATGAACCTCGAGCGCGGAACGTCCAGTTATAAGTACGAACTTTTAGGATATCGTATTACGCGTACAATGACGTTTATGACGATGGATGCTCTCGTGATATGGCGATGGTGAGCACGACTAGGTACAATAGTTAACGAATGACACACCTGCCCGCTCGGCAGAGCACTTGCGATCCGCCTGCGATCCGAGTCCCTCGGTATCGGGGGGGGGGCAAGACACTTGCCTAAGCGGTACGAGCCGATGATCGGAGAGTAAAGAATCGAAGACGAAATAGCTTTTCGATTACGTTTAAAGAGTAAGATACATCAGGTAGACCTTTCGAGTAAAATGTTTTAGAACGACATTCATTTATTTATGTACTTTATTTAGGTATACGTTATTCAGGTTTGCCAGGTCTGGCCCTCCTGGCTTCTGGAAACTGAAACGCCGCGCTTGGACGAAAGTAATGAGCGAAATGGAAAACGTACGATCGACGGATAGTCCTGTTAAGTTCCTCTCGTATTTCCTTCCACCCCCCCTCTTCCTTCTTCCTCCTCCTACCACCCCTCTTGAACCCATCGGCGATTTCGCCGACGAGTCTCGTTGAAACTGATGTCGAGACGGATCTCGCGAGGCTGTTACTGCGGGAGTATTTCCATGCCCCTGATATTACCGGAATAATGACGATGCACGATGATCTCGCGAATGGGTGCACTGGCGCCGGATAACGGCGCCTTATCTTTCCCTCAATGAAATCGATTTAAACCGTGGAATATATTATTGTCCGCTTATTTTCTTCCTTAGGAAATAAATGTTACAGGTTACCTCCCCCTCCACGAATTCTGAAAATACTCCCTTTGTCCCACCCTGTGACTGGCTTTGCTCGTCCAATCGCGCATACACATTCCTCGGAATATTTCCGCACGCCCACCTCTCGACGATATTCCACGAGCGGCCATCCTGAGGGACGGGCTCCGATCGGAATAAGTTTCGCCATCGTATCCCCCAATTGGAGGATAGTTTTGCGGAAGCCAATGCGAAGTACCACGTCGTAGGGCTTTTTTTTCCCCTTTTGCTAATCACACAAATCGCTACGCCGACCCCTAAAATGCAAGGAGGCCCTTCGTCGCTCTACGAGCGAGTCTCGGGTTCACGGTAGATCATCGTCTTTAAGAGATTGGGTCGATCCACCTTTCACCATCGATCACGAATCAAAAACCTGCCGTGGACACTCTGATTCGTCGTGAGTCATACGCGATTTCACGTTTGCTTGATGTACGTGTAAATAGAGCTCTTTGGATTTTTCTACGATGATCAGATTTGATAATGGTTCAGTGGTAAGGTTTGGAAGATCTATGATCGCTCTACGTGGTATTGGATTGAATTTTTTATTTTTTTTAACACGTGCTGCACCGTTTTCTTTATATTCGAGTTATAATCTCGAGATAATTACGAATGAGTTTAAAAATGAGGGTTGCGGTACTTATGGACGACTTGAGAAATATTCGATTGCTTGAAGATGATTATACGTACTTTCGCTGAGATTATTATAAGGTCTTTGCTCCTGTGTAAATCTGGCTTTCGCGGAGGATCGTTATACAGATTTCTACTTAACCAGCGGCGTGGCAATCGACAGACATCGGCCTTGTCGACGTCGCGGACCGGAGATTTCCATTGAACGGTACTTCTTTCATTTATCATGACGTATCGTCAAAGAAGGAACCTTCCTTATAACTTGACTTTCATTGATCCACAGTGGATTAATGGTTTTCCTCTCGTCATCCGAGATTTTGAAAAACGACTTATGACAGTGTGGTATTTATCAAGGAGGAGAAAGTCGAATATATGAGAACAAGAATACGAATATCAAATCCTGTCTAAGAACCTTCCCCTGTTTCTCGCTTCACATCCTTTTGCTATATTTCAAGTACCAGAAGTCCACTTGCAAGTTTTGAAGGATCATTTGCCACGTATCTTGAATGTTCACATTCGACAAATATAAACATCTTTCGTAATCGTTGCGATTATTCAAGAGGCTATCAAATTCCTGTAGCGATCAACATTATCATTACCTTCCACATCTCCGTCCGCTGCTGATCTCCCCTTATTGCTTTAACCCAGCATCCGTGTTTTGCACATCGAAAATAAAATATTATCAAAGATCGGTTCTCATGAAAGATTATAAATTGGCATACCGCGGCAAGTCCCAGATTCCAATGGTTGGATCGACGCGATAAATCTACCGTGGAATCACCTGGGCTTCGTCGCATTTGCTTGCGTTGTATAGAAACGACTACGTCCTCCGCAGCCTCAAAGAAACCAGGCGCGGTGGCTTTTCGATAGGCGCATCGCGCGCCTGGCATAAATAATGAACAATCTACTAAAGGCGCCTGATAAGTTTCACATATCGACGCGCCTGTACCCCCCACCCCTTTCACCCTCAAGGCGCCCCATGCATCGTGCTTTTCCCTATTTTCGGGACAGTCTACGAGACGTTGGACATTGTACATTAACAAGGTATCTAGTCCCGTCGCAACCAATTTATCCTAAAGACCCCTAACTCTTTTTATTTCTTGCGGAAAGTTCGGAAATTTCACTAGTCTCGCTTATACCTCGACGCTTTACCTGCCGGCGCGCTGTGCTCGAATTTCAATTTTCAACATTTTAAGCTACGTACATCCAGCAAACGCACTTTGGCGTTATTATAAATATCAGCGTTTTTTTCGTAGTCTGATAAAGCAGGATGCTCACGCTTCTAGTTGTTAATAGCAACAAGACGATCGTTTATGATTATTCTCGATCCAAAGATTTTCATCCGCTTATCTTACTTTTATTGCCGCTAGAAGTCTTATTCAAGGGTCTATTTTTTCAATCTCTTCATTCGAAGGTTTGAAATAGGCTTCCGGTAGGTAAAGCAAGGGCGCTCTTTTTCGCATGTGCTGTCCTTTTTCACGTGTACAGCCGGTGCTTCGAAGGCCGAATTGCAAGGCGGCCTTCGATCGCGAGCACGCAGTCGCAGCAGGAAGCAAAAGGGGGGTGTTACTCGGTTCGTTCGTTCCAGTTTAGGTATCGACCGTCGAGGTCATTGACGGCGAAGCCCAGGATTTTAACACTGGAATTACCGAAACGATTAAACCGCCAGTTACTTTTTATAAGAGAATTTCGCAGATTTACGGCCACAGGTTTGTGGTCATCTGTCTGTATGCTACGTGAATAATTAAACGTGTGCGGTTTCCTTTTTTCCCCCCTTTTCTCTGCGTGGCTATTTGCAGCAATTCTAGCAGCAAGGTTTTTGCATACGAGTTACGTAGACCTGGCATCCTTTATACGATTAAGAAACATCAGGACCGAGTCGTACTTCATTTATTTTTGGTACCGACTATTAAAGTCGAAAGCTTTAATCGTTTTTGCATCACAGGTTTGCTTGTAATTGTAATTCTCGGATAAAGATATTCCAGCCTGAGGGATGAGAGGATCACTTTTGGGTGGTAGTGTCTTGAACATACAAGCAACTCGTATGCAAAGTATGTATACGCGAGCTTCGAACGACTTTGATCGTTGGAAATACGTGTATTAAAGGACGAGTGAAATTCCAAGCGGGTTGGAAAATCAAAGCGCAAACCACGTTGATCGAATACCTTCTCCAGCTTGGCTTGGAACGATACAATTTTCGGTTACCCTTTTGCTCTCTTTTACGTGCGAATTCAACCAAGCTTTCCCCCTTCCAACGCATCTTTGGCGCTGTGAAAAGCGTGAAAGCAGCTGCTGGACAAATCATAGCGTAGCACATCGGGGCGAGACGAATTTTCATCTACTTTGGTCGGACGAGCATTGGAAACACCGACGTCAGTTATGTTCTCGATAATTCCTTGACTAATGCATGATATGTCAGAGTAGATATGATGCCCATAAGACGTTCCTGAAATTCAAGAGCCTCGTAATTATTCGCTAATTCGAATGACGCACCTTTCGTGCAGCACAACGGACCTCAAGCTCTAAAATTTTTTATTTTATAATTATTCTTGGAATAACCACGGCATCTCGATATTTCGTCACGATGCTCTGGATGCAAGTCGTCGCGTGTTTCGAAACGCTCGTCTTATTCGACTCTTTGCACTCCACTTTCAAGTTCGATATTTTTCTAGTTTTAACCTACTCTTATAAAATCGAATGCCAATACACATCTAGAGAGCGAAGCAATTTTCTTTCATCGGATTTGGAAGAATCACATCAGACGGATCACGCAATTATTATCGCGACTCTCGATCAAATCCGAAATGGTCGTATAAACTGTCAAACGTTTAATTACTATAATCCAGATAAGTAGGCTTACGTAGGACACGAGACGATAGAATTTTGGGGGCGAAGGTCTAATCACTGGTATAGAAATTCGTAAATTCAATATCGATGATTCATAAGACATTCCGTCGATATATGGAGTCAACTATTATCGACGCGGTTAATCATCAAGCTCAGAATCGATCGTTGAAGTGCGAAGGATCGATGACAACGATGAGATACCCTAAGAAAAATCGCTCTATTCGAAAGCGTGGCTTATGCGGGCCTCGCCTAGATACCGATCGCAATTTCAATCAGGACGAATCGAGGAATGTCAGTTTCAACTTTGAACGACAATCTCATCCGTCGGAGAGACATCGAATTTCTAAACACTTTCTCTAAACGCATCGGCCAGGTTACGGGCCGGAAGAAAGAAAAAAAGAAACCCTTTACTTCGTCCAGCTTAATCTTCGACTAATACCTCTTCCGCTCGCCTCTTCACTCCTCTTCCTCCATGGCAGTTTTAGCTAGCTTCCGTGTGTCCGAATCCAACTATCGGAAATTCTTACCTACTCGCTTATCCTAATCGTGGTCGCAGACCACAATGGACCGCGAATTCACTCACGCGTTCCTTCTCCCGACACGCATTCCATCCTTTCGCTCTCTCTCTCTCTCTCTCTCTCTCTCTCTCTCTCTCTCTCTCTCTCTCTCTCACGCTTTTTTTTTATTCCAGCATACGCTCAATCTCGCTTTCATCAGTGCCTCTTTACACCAAATCACCACTGTCCCTCCTTCTCCTACTTTCTCTCACAAGCCACACGCACTCTGTCTCCCTCAGCCCCGTTTATTATATCTGTTCTCTTTTCTCTCGTCCCTCGTTCGACCTAGGTCAGATCCAAAGTACCCCATTGATCGGCCAGGCTGAACTTGGATTTCGCGCATTCAGCTTCGTACGTGGATTACCGCCAAGTGCACGCTACGAAGCGCGCAATGCAAAGGCCGAGGATGTACTTTCGGCGGCTTTGCTCATCGGCTCGATCTATGAAGCTCGATCTCCTCCGCGCTCCTGGCATCCGGCCGGAACCTCGACGCTGTCGCGAATTCCGTTTGATCCTCCGAAAGGCGCGATTCCTGTCTCCGAATACCTCGACGCGCGTAAACTCTACTTGCTTACACTCGAGCTGCGCGCGAATCCACCTTCCTGCGTGATAAACTATTGGAATGAACAGTCTTTTTCGAGCGTACATGGAAATAATGATGCGTTCCTCAGAGCGATCGCTCCGATGGCGCGCACGGTTCGCGATTTAATCGACAAAGCCACCTTCGTCGTCGAAGATCGAGGAGTTTTCAGGAAACCCCTTGGAGCTTCGTGCGTCATTATTTGGAAGCCTCTCGAACGGCGCCGGAGGAACGCAATTTGAAGTAAGATATGTGCTTTGGGCGTAATCCTGGTCGTTAACGAACTCGATCGCGACTTATAGAAGGAACCGACGAACACTCGCTTTTCTCAATCCGCGATCGATCTCCCCCTCACTCGACGTCATTGGCCGTTGCAAACACAAACCGGCGATCCGCTGATCGTTGACCCCGCAATTCGCAGTGATATGGATTTCGTGCTAAGGTCAATGGGTTAAAACTCTCCTCTATTGTTCATAAATTCTCTCTCTCTCTCTCTCTCTCTCTCTCTCTCTCTCTCTCTTTCTCTCCCACTCTCGCTCTATATAACTCTCTCGCTCCCCTCCCCTCCCCTCCTCCCTCCACGGTTATAACCACTACGTATCTATATGTTTTATTCGCATCTGTAATCTATGAAGACGGCACAAAGCTGAACGGCTAGTGATAGATACAAATATATTACAAGTATACGCGTACAAAGTAATCCCGGCGCTCGCCTTCCGCTCCCCTGGGAACGCGCAAAGGAAAACGACCCACGTCCAATCCGGCCTAACTTCGATCCTGGCGCGCATCCGAGCTCCTATTATTGTCCCAGTAAAAGGCAGTGAAATCGTTACGATAGGCGAGGGCTGGATCAAAAATTGTGCGAGCTGCTCGATACGCCGTCTCGATCTTGGTGCGCTATAGGAAACGTGAAATGCATCCTGCACCTTTTAGCATCGAGCCTCAGGGTGATTTGAGTTGGGATTTTGTTGGGGTACTCCTCGCGCTGGGGCTGAGAAGTATCGCGTGAAATGATTTTGGAGTTAACTCGTGGACAGGATGTGATTTTACCCGATCGAAGTTCGAGCTTTCGTCGAATGGTAGTTGATTTTATTTGTACAGATTATTATTTGTTTCTGTGGGTATTCCTCGGTATTGTCTCCTCTCGCTACGACCTTCTTTGCTTCTGTGGTATCTCTAACGCATCGTGCTCGTTGAATTTGTTTTCTACTCTGTTCTCAAAGGTAGGTTTTAGTACAGAAGTGTATTATCCGCTGTCCAATTCGCGGCAGTGTAGACTGATGAAATGAAATGGAAAAGGATGTGTATATTCCGATGACTTTGTCGGCCGGTTTTGCTCGTATCTTGTGAATCTATAAGCGAGGAGACTAGACTCTACTGGCATTAATCTTCTTGCGTAGACAATGTTGCATGTGAAGATGAAGAGAGGCGGACGATAGTTTCAAAATGGAATACACCGAGTATATTCGTGAGCGACGTGTCGAAGACGATTCGTCTTATCGCGTCCCCGGAACGTGGAATTCGGGGTTGCGCCAAAAAAGCGCGCGTCGCTTTATCTCTCGTTTAAAATGGACGAATACTCGATTCTCCCAGATACATAACGGTCGTTTTTCTTCTCAATGCTCTTGCGCTTTGATCGAAAATACGTTAGAGTAAAATACACAGGAAATGCGCCAGATCGATCTTCCTAAATCTCCCAATGGGTCCGTAACCGAAGAAGTTCGCGAGCATTGGAGATCGCGATCGACCGTCGCCCGGTTGACCGAAAAATCGAAAGCGGAAAAATGAGGGGAGCAGAACGCGAGCACGTAGAATTTCATTAATTCTCTATATATCAGCGGCCCGCTGTCGTGTCTCGAGCCACGAGTCTCTTCGAACTGCTATGTTTCCATTGGACGACTTGGATATATACAATTGTATGCACAAGACTCTGTGTAGCTCGGATGCGAATGTGACGCGGTTTCGATCGCCAGCAGTCTGATCGTCATCGAGAACAATTCATTGGTCCGAATCTCGGTGGATTCGTTCTCTGGCGTTTTCAACTGGCACGTACTCGAGGGCGTGTATAGTTCGCTTTCTGGTGGAATAAATGTCCCACTCCCGGGGCCAATTTATCCTTCCAGACCTAGCGTAGTTTATCTTTAATCGAAGTACTTGAGTGGAGGACTTCAAAACACGAATACAGATTTTGTCTTTTGGAGAAGGGTTCGAATGTCCTTCAACCAATTGGAATCGACGCCCGTTGAACGTATATTCTTATCCGTTAAGTTTAATTTTTTGAAAAACGAGCAGGACGTTTCTTCGCGCAACGGTGTACCTTTTTTTTTGCGCGCGGGAAAACAATTTTGTGCTCTCTTATCTAACTGGCAGTTTTGTATGCGTATCGTTGGAAAAGGACGAGATTTTCGGATAAAGCTCACCCGGGCGATGTATGCACGAAATCCTTCTTCTTCCCCTTTTTCTTTGTTTTTATATAAACGGTTGACAGGGTATATGCGTGTATATACAGAGAGAGAATCAACGTTTCGAAATTTCTTGTTCACGTCGCGACGAAGGGTACGAGTACGTCGGCAAAGGGCGTGCCAATGGAAACATAGTTTCACCGTTTTTCTCTGCGCGCACACATACGCGATGTAGCATCGTTTATGCACACGCAACCGTATCGAACACGCGCGATTTTTTGTTTCCCATCACGATGCCGATTTTCCGCGGAAGGTTCGTCGAAAGCGCCCGTCCACTCCTCTCTCTCTCTCTCTCTAGTCTCTCCCCTTTCTCTCTCACATTTTCACTTTTTCCCTCTCGTCAGCTCGATCGAATTCCAATTTCGATATTGTCCACTCAAATTCACCACGCACGAATTCCTCGTTGCTTGGACGCTGCCTCGAAGTACCCGCCGCCGAGATTAATAGTTTTCGCAGTGGACGATGGTTCGTCGATCGACGGACGATTCGACGATTTCGTCTGGGATCATCGACGTTCGAGGAGCTCAAAACGGCGCTTTCACCAAAATCGCGATCCTGAGGGGAAATGAAGCCTTATTTGAGCGATCATACAGCGCAGATCGATTACCAGAACGAACTCTGCTCGAGTTTAATTGTCCGTCTTAATAGCGCCGTACGTGACTTCTCCCAGCGACAATTCGAGTACCGCTCTGTTTAACAAGCCACTAATCAGTGGCATTTCGTGGCCAGTTACCGCACCCGCGAATCCGCCCAGGCCTCGAATCCGTGCTAACAGAATAATCGAATGTTAGATCGAAATTGCGGTACGCGTGCATTTAAACATTTAATTACCGGTATTTAATGTCTGAAATCATTTAACAAGCGGAAGAACCCAATAATTAGAATCCCGCGCCATTTGGTGGCTCGTTTCCATAGCCGTTATCTATTCACACGTTAAATCGGTATTAACAGAGTAATTGTATGTTCCGTGGAAACGGTCGCTGCGTGCGCGTTTAAACATATGGTTATCGGTGTTTAACGCTCGCGAATATCTCCTCTTTTAGCGGTATTTGCGTGCAAACATTCCACCGTGCTCCATTACGAACAACGTATCGTTCTCAAACTTTTTAGAAACATCCCGCATCATTTCTTTCGTCCGCTATAAATATTACGCAATTTGTTCGAGCAGTACTGGAAGTTAAGAGGTAAATATTAATTTCAATAAAGGCGATACCGGAATTAAGCGAGTCTTGGAGACAAGTGTTATTTAATTCTATAAATAAATCTCCTACGTCATAAATATCGGCTCAGTTTTAGGCACGCGTAAGATACACGCTTCTGAGCGTCTCGTCTTACGCATTGTCTCAAGATTCAAATTTGTCGGGAGCAAACGTAAAGCGAATTGCCTTGTACGATCTTAAATAGCTTCGAAGTTTTCATGGAAGCTATCGACCTTATCAGCCTAGCCCGCCCAATCCTCCAGCATTTCGTTCGAGTAACCGTTCTGCGCAGCAGAGCGCGAAATAAGGCCCGTAGCACGGCTGTCGTTCCTATCGTTTCGCAAAATACACACCGAGAAAGAACATCTGTCTTACGTGACTAGGTTACGCAACGGAAAATCATAGCGCACACGTGCACCGCGAGATCGAACCTGTCGTTCCTCTCACCCCGTGGTGACACTCAACCCCATCCCTCCCCCTTTACCCCTCACCCTTCCTGTCGCACGCATCCGCACGGACCAAAGTCCCCCCCCCCCTCTCTCTCACTCGCTCGCTCTCATTCGCACCCACCCTCGCACGCTCACTCACTCATTCGCTCACCGTTTCGTAGCCCCGCCCCCTACCTCACTCTCCCAGCCTCTCACAATTTTACTCTTCCTTATTTGTAGGTAAACACACACACGGGGACATATACAGGTACGCACACATTCTCAGCGTTTACACTTAATTTTTGTCCAATTAACACTCGGATCACGCGTCCACGCCCCGCATCGCGTCAACACCACCCGCCAACCCTTCACGATTTACCGGTACACGAATGCGGCGCATGGCCGATCGCCATTCGTGCAATTTTTTCTCCAACCAAGATACATGTGTATGCGATATTTCTAGTTTTAGGACCTCTCGTATCAAATGAAAACGTGGTTTTATTTAAAAGATCCGCGCTAACCTCCTCCTGGGTACCCGGCATCAGGATTGAAAAAGTTCCTGCAGTTTTTTAAGTACAACTTCGAACACCCAGTTTTCTTTTTTTTTTTTTTCCTGTTGTCCTTGCTATTACTGTACTTCGTACCAAACGGAGGCGTGATTAATGTCGAACGACACGAACTTCTCTGTTAACCCGATGTAATCGCATTGGCCGTCATACCCGCGAGGCACACCGCCTCGCACGAGGGTAACTCCAAAGGGGAAAGGGCTTTCTCGGAAAGGGATACGCCTGGAACATTGTGCCAAGAGCGAGTTGTTCTTTTATCCTTGCCACGTTACGTTTCGTCCCGAATTTCCTACACTCGGATCGTGTATTCTTAGTTCCTCGACAAAGGCGGATCCTTGGATCGTATATCTCGCGTATTTTCTCACAGCGGGGGGAATTTTTTTCGAGGAAGAAAAACATCCGCCGCTCCTCTCTCGTAGCGGGGAACGTTTTGCTTACGAGACAACTTCGAAGCCAGCCAGAGTACAATGTACACTCGCGTAGCTTTCAAAGCAGGGTGCAAGAGCAAACCATTCATTGCACACTCGTCTTTTATATATATATTTATATATTATTTTATATATTATTTTATATACTATACTCAATTACCAATTCGAGGTCCAAGGAGTGCAGACTTTTTAACGAGCCGACTTTCGCCGAGTTCTCCGCGTAACCGGTGCTTCGCAGTGTACCGCGCTTCCACGAACACGCGTAGGTTCGATTACACCGAAAATCGGCCCTTCGCTCCTAATAGAGCGACTCGAGCCCCGAGGAGAGCCCTTTACCCTTCGAAACAGCAGCCGCGATTACATCGAGCGCAACGCGATCTCTCCCTCGCTCGGGGGGAGGGGCCCAATTCGAAATTAACCAGATACGAGAAACGGGAATACAGCGCTACCCCGACTTACGAACTCTTCGAGGCGCCAACTTCCTCCATACTCCATTTTGACATCTACGAACTCAATCGCAGATACAAAACCTCGACGATAAGTACTCTAGCATATATATATATCCAGCAGTCCGATAAACCTCCCCCCGCTACAAATTCCAATCTCCAATTGGAGCTTAAATTTTCAAGGTTGAGAACGGATCGATCAATTTAGCCTAAGATGGGAGAGGGGGTGCTGGTCTATCGAGACGCGGACTTTCGGGATAGCCGGCCTCCCAGTGGAAGGAAGGAAGTTCGTAAGTCCTGGCAATATCTGTGCGCGGTTCGAGGGCTGCGGACCTCGTCGAGTCGACGTCACGGAAAGGCGCGATGCATCTCTCGCGGTGAGCGGCTTCCTTGCATAGGCACGTGACATTTGTGCGTACTATTCCGTTCCACCATCCGATCTGCCGTCCCTTCCCTTCTTCCTCCTCTTCTTCTTCCTCTTCTTCCTCTTCTTCTTTCTGCCCGGCTCGGCAGTCCGCGCCGTTTCGTGGAGGTAAGAGGGTGGCTGGGGATTGCGTATGCGCTACTCGCGGCCGATGTCAGCAGGGACGAATCGACGTTTGTCGTCGCCCCGTCCCCGGGGGCGGTGAGGGCACCACCGCTCCGATTCACCCTGCGGGCTCTGGTCCAGGCCTGCCTCTGTCGAAGGGAACAGACTGACTTAGAATCCTCCTCGATCGTTAACCGCCACCTCGCACGCCTGTCTCGCCGCCACTTTCTTTCCCTTTACCGCCGCGCGAATACTCGATCTACCCAATAATGCTTCCTGGAATTGACTATTCGTTTCGATGAACACGGATGGACGTGTAAAGAGAGGGATGCGATTTTCTTTGTTTGTTACTTGAATCTGATGGGAGTGGAATGGTGAATCTTGGGTATAGACTTTACTTGGAACTTTGAAGGCGAACAATGGTCCGTATGCTTGGATATTTGAAATCTATTATTAGCATTGGGAAGTATATTCTAAAGTATTTCGAGTTATCTATTGAATTGTTAAGGCACGCGATTTTTCTGTTGAGAGGAACTAGTTAGTTTTTCGAGATAGAAGTTTGTTTTTGAGAGATCCGTGGTGAAGACTTCGAAGGGACGTTCGAGTGGTTTTGTACTTTTTTAGGAGAATATATTTGGAAAGCATTTGGAATAAAGATTTGCCCTCTCACGACTGAATATTGATCTGTACGTTTTTTGATGGTGGCGAAAAATCGATACCGAAAGGAAGATTTGATTAAACTCGGATATCTACTGAATTAGCCCGAATAAAGGATACGGGTTATAGAATATGCTACGAGATTTAGTATATCGTATAATATTCAGTGCCACTTTTGCGATACTCTATCGCCAAAATTTTCGGTAGAATGGACGTAATTCTCCACGAAATCCTACGTCGGACGTGCGTCTGTAATCTGCACGACTTACCCAGAATAAAAGATATAAGTTTTAGAATATTCTACGATATTTCGCAAAGTCCAAGTACTTATCTCCGGGCATACTCGATCACTTTTATTATCCGCTACGCTCTCTCACAGAGGAAATACCGAATGAAACTTCTATACCGTACATTATCTGCAATGTAGAATACAGAAATAACAGAATATATCGCCAAGATTTTTCATAATCCAATCCAAACGTTTATTTGCCTCGTCTACACTTGCGTTCTCTCGAATTTTATACGCCGACTTTTAACTTATATATCGTCCAAAACCTTAGGCAAATATAAGAGCGGACATACATCCTCATTATTCACGGATCTACCCGAATATGAAAGCAGAGATCGTGGAATACATCCGTGTCGCTAAAGCATCCAAAAAATGAAAAGAAAAAAAATGCGTTCGATTATTCTGGTTACGTCTGCATGAAACAAGAAGAAATCCTTTCCTTTGAAGACGAAGTTAAAGCATCGTGCGTCGTTATCGAAATACGTAGAAAATTACTTCCATTCGCATGGGCCGGCCCTCACTCGATCAGCAAGGCCTTTTTTCCTCCCTCGCAAAGGAGAGCGCCAATAGGATTAAGGGAGCAAACGAATGCCGCTGGTAATCAAGGTTTTACTCACCTACACAAACCATTCGTCCTTCTGGCTGGAGGAGATGTCACTGGAAAAAAAAAGAGGAAGCGTCGCTCGTTAGAGTGGCAAGAGGCGGGAGGTGGGAGCGGGAGGTGGAGGTGAAAAGTAAAACTCTTAAAAAAAGTATCGACTCAAGTACAGCGGGACAGATTCAGCGAGCAACCGCGGGACGTTAATTTCCCGGAATTAAATTTATCGCCGGCCACATCACCGCTCCTCCGTACATCCATAATCCCAGGAGCTTTTACGTTCTCGATCGATCCGGCGCCGGCTTCGGAACAAACGATCTTATCGTTACGCGAATTTACGACGGAAGGGTAACAAGCTTTTAAGGACTTCGGCCTTAAGCGATGGGATATAATGCGAGCGGCAGGGAACGCCCCTTTCCGATTGGCTCCCGCGTCATTTTCCAACAAAAACCTCGAGTCTTCTCCGATTCCCTGCGATTCCAATTACGGTTTAGAGAGCTTATGGAACACGTCGGTCCGAGTGCGGGGATAAACTCGGCGCTGTTTCCGCGCGATGTTCTCTGGTTATTCGATGTACGGGAGTAACGATTTTTTTTTTTTTTCAATCCCAGGCTTTCGATAGGGTGTTGATTTTAGGGGTTTTCATGTCAGGGATAGAAACATCGCGGTTCACGGATTGCGCGTGATCCTTTATTAATGAAATCGATCAAATTTTCTTATTACCCTTTTTTTTTTATAATAGAATACGATAAACACAAATTACTATAGTATCGTTAAGGCGACGATATTGACACTAGAACTACCACACTAGTCAAAATAACTGGTCAGTCATTTCTTTAAAAAATCGTAGCTCATTAAGGCGATATATTCTCCGAGAAGATCCATGAATTTCACGCAGTGGATATCATCGTATTGATTGGTTCAAATTTCCTTTCGTCCTCTCTCTTTTTTTTACAGATATATGTAGTATTCTAACTACGTCTCGAAAGTGGTCGATACTTGCAGTGTTAAATACGTCGACTCAATAACATCAAAAAGTCGACGTACATAATATTACTTTAACAGATTAAGAAGCAAGTGTAAGACCAATTTCCTCGTCCATATACAATAAACGAGCCGGTGGAAGACGACAGAAATACTATTGGGTTGTTCGGAAAGTAATTTCGTTTTTTCCCGTCAAAGGACTTAATTACGTTTTTTCGAAACCAACTTCACACTTAAGCCGCATAACCATTATATGTCTTGAGAGCTGATAT